>MU782572.1:46641-91444 GCA_026770625.1 Nicotiana glauca | reverse complement strand
TTCTCGAACTACGCAAGGTCTGATTCATGCGGGGTCATGTTACGTAGGCAATCTCCATAAGATTCGACCACAACTATATAATAATAAATAAAATAAAAAGGTGAAAAATGTTGATAATAATAAGGACTGACTGAGTCCATACTAACATGTTTTGAATTGTGAAGAAAGTTGAGGTGGTTGGTTTGTGGCAAGCGGACAACACAAGATCCGAGGAAAAATGATAACTGACATCGAAGCTGTTACAAGTACTCAAGAGACTCAGGATCAGAGGGTTCAGCTAGAGTCTACCGGGATTGAGGAAAATAGAGTACTGAAATAGAAATTGACTGAAACATGTCAAACATGGGCCAATGGTCGAGGAGAGCCCCGTCCCAAGTCACAATTTGCTAACAAGAGCACCACTCACATTCGTATGAGAGTCCACTAGGGAGTTTGCCGGCTGAAACTGGATAAGGCCATAGTGATTCTGATAATCAAATTTGTGGCTAAATGTCAAGCTTATCAATAGAAAAGTCATTCAGGAAGGAATCTTGGGGCTCATTTTGTTGTCATTTCTGTTGTCCGGGTTATTTCAGGGTTGTAAACCGGATATTGTCTTGTAACTCAGACATTTCTATCCTTTTATTTTTTGTCTTGTTCCTTTGATCGTAGCGTCTCATTAGTGTTGTCTAGGTTTGTTTTGAAGGTTGTACCCCAGTTTATTGTGCTCGTTTTATTGTACAAACTCTTTTCTCATCTGTCTAGTGCAATTCTCTGTCTCCCGTTATTTCTAGTCATTTCCTTTGGTTTAAGTCTTTCCTCTTTATAGTTCTTTTCTTGTCAAATCTAGTGACATGACATGCGCATATAATTTTGGCCTAATCTTAAAAGTTAATCATGAAGCAATCGGAAGATGATCGGGGCACTTAAAGGAAATAAGAACATATTGATATCATTTGAAGCCCGAACCATGTGGAACCGTGGGCAGATACAACATAAAGAAACTGTAAATGCAAGTTGGCCAAATTGGCAAGGATCATTCGTGATAATGAGAATGGGAGTGTTGTCCAAAAGCGCTGTAAAATTAACAAATGGAAAAGGCAAATGTGTGGATATGGTTATCAAGTCTGGCACAATCAGAAGATGTTGCGAATGTTTAATTATGTTGTTTGTACTTGGCATGTTTTGAAGATTGGAATGACGGAGGCATTCTGTTCTGTTATCTAAACATTTTATCCTTCGTTAACCCTTTGAGCCTTATTTGTTTTCTTTCATACCCCTCCTTCAGAATCAGTAGCAAAGACTAGAAACACACACATGGAAGAAAAAGAAAAAAAACAACAAAAATAACAAAAAGGATACGTTAGCGCATGGGAACTACGTTTGACCTGATTCCTCAAAGAGGATACGTAGGCACTTCACGGCTAGGTCATAGTGTAATATAGTGTAACAAAAAATCAAAAATCCCCTAGCAAGAAACTTGGGCAAAAATTGTGTTTATTATAAATAAACCTAGTTCCGAAGGTTGTAATTTTAAACCAAATTGATGTGTTTTTTAGCCTTCAAGTACCCTTTCTTTCTAGCCCTATCCAAATCCCACATTACGGTCCAAAGAAAGACCTTCCGATCAGTCTTCAAAAGAGGCCAAGTCACACAAATGAGAGAGTCTTATCATAAAGTAACACTCTGATTCCCAGCAGAAAAGACTCTGATCCCCAGCAGAAAAGAAATATGAGAGAGTCTTAGCGGTAACATCCCAATCCCCAGCTGAAGAGTAATACAAACGAGAGAGTCTTGTTGGTGAAAACCTTCACATGCATCTTGAGGCGACTGTAAGTTGAGACAATAGCCAAAATGAGAGAGGCTTGATAGTGAAAACCTTCGGGCACTACAAGTCGAATAAGGGTGAGAATCAGGTGGAAATCACTAGACAGAAATTGTGAAAGATGATTAACGACGGAGGACAGGTCACATGTGCGTCATGACCATTAGAGTTGGTATCCGCTGATAGGTTTTTATTTAACAGTTTTCCTTTTAGAGAGTCATCCTTTTCCTTTGTCTTCTATTCTGTTCCTTTTATCTTTCTCCTTTCATCGAAAAATTCCCCAACAGAGTCTGTTTGGTCAAGGCAAGTGAGAAATGACTTCAAAATTTGCCAACAACTTTCCAATTATGCAAGAGGGGATCTGATTAGAACATCCAAGTGGTATAAGTCGGGAAGGAACAAGCGCAAGGCCAGTGTCCAGAAGGATATTCCCCAGCAAGAGGAGAGTGACAAAATGATGGACCAGTGTCAAGAAGGATATCCCCCGCAAAAATCAAAAGTTATAGACCTCAAGTCCAAGGCCATTGGACAAATCAAGAAAGAACAACGCGGAGAGGGATTTGGGAAATTCATATGAGACTCAAAGGTCGGGGAAATGCCAGTTCCCGAGCTATACCACAAAGAGAAGAGGAAACGGAAAAGAGATTCCCCCAGTAGCGTTATCCTCAACAGTGTTATCCCCATCAGTGTTATCCCCGAAACAAAAAAAAAAAAAGAGAAAAAAGGCCAGTGTCATCCCCAACCAGCTTTAAGGGAAGTAATCTTTGAAGGAGGAAGGTAACATATTTTGAAAAAGTGTTATCCCCAGCAGTTTGCAGAAGAATGAAATACAAGTTTTGAGGGAAGCAGTTCTGAGGAAAGATAATTCAAGTGAGAAGGAAAATGGTTCAGGAGGCAGGGGGAACAATGGCAACACGAGTGCAGTTTTAAAGTTTTTGAAGTCGGGAGCCCGCCCATAGAACGGAGGCATTACCTTTAAAGTTGTTAAAGGCGGGAGCCCGCCCGGAACGGAGGTGTTACCTTTTTAAGTTGTCGAAGTCGGGTACCCATTTGAGGAAAAGAAGAAAGATAATTCCCCAGCAGTGTTATCCCCATCACTGTTATCCCCGAAATAGAAACAAAAAAGAGAAAAAAGGCCAGTGTCATCCCCAACCAGCTTTAAGGGAAGTAATCTTTGAAGGAGGAAGGTAACATATTTTGAAAAAGTGTTATCCCCAGCAGTTTGCAGAAGAATGAAATACAAGTTTTGAGGGAAGCAATTCTGATGAAAGATAATTCAAGTGAGAAGGAAAATGGTTCAGGAGGCAGGGGGAACAATGGCAACACGAGTGTAGTTTTAAAGTTGTTAAAGTCGGGAGCCCGCCCGTAGAACTGAGGCGTTACCTTTTTTAAGTTGTTGAAGTCGGGTACCCACTTGAGGAAGTAGGAAGATAACAGAAGGAAGTGTTATCCCCAGCAGTTTTAAGGGAATAAAAAACAAGTTTTGAGTGAAGTAGAAATCGCCCTCAAAATTCAAAGAAGTCGGGCGAAACAAAGCTTTTAAAGGAAGAAGTCAGCCCCAGCAAGAATGTCATAACCGACCACCATTTTCAAAACTGACAAAAATTTTCTTTGTATATAACAGGAACAAAGCAGTGCAAGGAAACTGGTTAAAAGGAAAAAAAAGAGAAAAGAAAAGAAAAAGAAAAAATAGAAGGGCCGACAAAGGGAAGTTTCTCAAATCTTTACCTTTATTTATCTTGCTATTGTGCATGAAACCTTAGTCCGATGAATTTTTTTCCTAAGATAAAAAATCTTAGTCCGTTGAATTTTTCTCCTAAGATAAAAAAATCTTAGTCCGATGAATTTTTCTCCTAAGATAGACAAAATCTTAGTCCGATGAATTTTTCTCAAGATAAAAAAAATCTTAGTCCGATGAATTTTCTCCTAAGATAATAAGAAGTCAGTTGGAAAGACTTAGAAAAGATAGCAAAAAAAGGGGAAGGCAACAATTGGAAAAATTACCGATAAGATAACAAGAAGAAGTGAAAGCAACAATTGAAAAATTACAAATAACATAACAGGAAGTAGGAAGTAACAGTTGGAAATTTGCGGGTAAAATAACAGAGCAATAATTGGAAGGTTTCAAGTAAGACAACAAAATGGACCTAGTCTGATGAATTATCTCCTAGAGTCAAAATCTTAGTCCGATGAATCTTTCTCCCAAGATAGGAAATCTTAGTCCAATGAATCTTTCTCCTAAGATCACACAAAAATTAGACCTAGTCTGATGAATTATCTCCTAAAGTCAAAATCTTAGTCCGGTGAATCTTTCTCCTAAGATATCAGAATCTTAGTCCATGAATCTTTCTCCTAAGATCACACAAAAATGGACCTAGTCTGATGAATTATCTTCTATAGTAAAAATCTTAGTCCGATGAATCTTTCTCTTAAGATAGGAAATCTTAATCTGATGAATCTTTCTCCTAAGATCACACAAAAATGGACCTAGTCTGATGAATTATCTCCTATAGTCAAAATCTTAGTCTGATGAATCTTTCTCCTAAGATAACAAAAGAGGAATACATTTTAGGCTTTGAAGTCGGGAGCCCACCCGTATAACAGAGGAATACATTTCAGTCTTTACATTTTTAAGTTTTGAAGTCGGGAGCCCGCCCGTATAATAGAGGAATACATTTCAGTCTTTACACTTTTAAGTTTTGAAGTCGGGAGCCCGCCCGTATAACAGAGGAATACATTTTCAGTCTTTACATTTCACGTTTTGAAGTCGGGAGCCCGCCCGCATAACAGAGGAATACACTTCAGTCTTTACATTTCAAGTCTTGAAGTCGGGAGCCCACCTGAAGAGAGGAATGACATTTTATTTTTAAGTTGTGGTTAAAGTCAGGAGCCCACCTGAAGAAAGGAATGGCGTTTTATATTTTAAAAGGATTTGTTGTTGAAGTCAGGAGCCCGCCTGAAGAGAGGAATGGCGATTTATTTTCAAATATGTTGTTGAAGTCAGGAGCCCGCCTGAAGAGAGGAATGGCGATTTTTTTTTTTTGTTGTTGAAGTCAGGTGCCCGCTTGAAGAACGGAATGGCGTTTTATATTTTAAAAGATGTTGTTGAGGTCAAGTGCCCGTCTGAAGAACGGAAAGGCGTTATCTTTAAATTGTATTTGAAGTTTTTAAATTATACTTGAGGTTAGGTGCCCGCCTGAAGAACGGAAAGGCGTTATCTTTTAAATCGTATTTGAAGTTTTTAAATTATAGTTGAGGTCATGTGCCCGCCTGAAGAACGGAAATGCGTTATCTTTTTAAATTGTATTTGAAGTTTTAAATCATAGTTGAGGTCAGGTGCCCGCCTGAAGAACGCAAAGGCGTTATCTTTTAAATCGTATTTGAAGTTTTAAATCATGGTCGAGGTCAGGTGCCCACCTGAAGAACAGAAATGCGTTATCTTTTTAAATTGGATTTGAAGTTTTTAAATCATAGTTGAGGTCAGGTGCACGCCTGAAGAACGGAAAGGCGTTATCTTTTAAGTTTTAATTGAAATTATTAAATTATAGTTGAGATCAGGTGCCCGCCTGAAGAACGGAAAGGCGTTATCTTTTTAAATTGGATTTGAAGTTTTTAGTTGAGGTCAGGTGCCCGCCTGAAGAAAGGAAAGGCGTTATCTTTTAAGTTGTAATTGAAGTTTTAAATTCTAGTTGAGATCAGGTGCCCGCCTGAAGAACGGAAAGGCATTATTTTTCTTAGTTGTTGTTAAGTCAGGAGAGCAGAGGAATAAAACAAAAATCCCCAGCATAAATGCAAATTCAGAAATCGGAAGGAAGGTAACAGTAGCCGGAAGAAGGCAGTTCAAGCTTCGAAGGAAAAATAATTCGAAGCTCAAAAGAAGGAAATAAGCAGTTCAAGTTCGGCAATCAAGAAAGGCTGACGAGTCAAGTCAGAAGAGAAGAAACATCAGAGGAAACACAAGAGCAAGCAAGGCAACAAGATACACAAGAGCAAGTTGGAAGATCTAGATAACATTTTGTGATTCATAGACTTAGTTTAGTCTAACTTCTTATTTTTGTTTATCACAGTGTAATAAGGAGGTCGTTAAGCAGTAGCAACAACAGTAACAGCAAAATCACAGTTCCACGGTAGTTCCAGCAACCAAAACTTCCCGAACTACATTGACCTGATTCCCTTTTAGCCAGGGATATGTAGGAAACCTTCTGAAGCAAAGGTTCGGTCAAATATTTCAAAAAAATGCTTCACACGGGGTACTCGAACAGGCAAAAATCGCTCGTATTCGCTCACTTTATCTTTGCGTGAAAACTCTTCGTGTTTCCGGGCAAAGAGGGGCAGCTGTGAGCACGTGATTTTTGCCCTATATGAGAATTACTCCCAAAAAATGCAAAATAAAATAGTTTTTGTTTGTTTGCAATTGTCGTGAGTATTATTTTTCTTGTATTGTTTACATTTGTCTGTGCATGTTTATTTGTTTAATTAATGAAAATACAAAAAATATGTCGCATCTTGCACTAAGGATTTAATTCTACAATTAAGAGTAATTAAGTTTGTGTTACAAAATGGGAAAATCACAAAAAAATAATGTACTTTGTATTTTTAGCATTTAATGTCCAAATTATGTGATTTTATGTTTAATTGGGGTTTAATGTTGTGTGATAATTATTATTTAGAGTTAATTAGTATTTTAAGTTAATTTCGGTTTTATAATTTAATCTAGGATTTTAGTTTTATTAATTAGGAAATAAAAGAAAAAGAAACAAAATGGAAAATAAAGAGAAAGACCAAAATTTTGACAATTTTGACTAAAATCCCAGGCCCAATCGGCACCCTCACCCGGTCCAATTTGATCTATCCCGTTGACCAACCAAACAACACCGTTTAGGCGTCTCAAATCTGAACCGTCGATCAAACAGATCGAACGGTCCAGTTCGGCCCCCTTCATCGAAGAAACGATGCCGTTTCAAGCCCGTCGATCCAGGCCATCCATTTCATTTGATCCAATGGTCCATAACCTCCTCCTTCACCCGTTCCCCGTTACCCGGTTCAAACTGACCCCTTCACTTAAACAAAACGACCCCGTTTGGCTTAAGTGACTTAATCTGGACCGTTGGTTCCCATCAGCCAACGGCCCAGATCAATTCGCTCAATTTCAATATATCAAACACCCCCCCCCCCCGTCGTCTCTAAGGTCTTCAGAGACCTAAAGACCCTCCACCTTGAACCACCGTCGACCGCCCGCCGGAAATCGACTACAGCAGCGGCCGACGGCCAAATACCCCCATTTTTACACCCTAAGATCCCCTCAACCTCCCCGTTCCAACCATCCTAACAGCTAACCTCGAATCGCTGTAGATCGTCTTGAATCTTCAATCGAAGAATCGATCAAAACCCTAGCCGCCTCCGTTTGACACCAAACTCACACCAGTTGACCACCAGACCACCCTCGTCCTTAATCCCATACCGTCTTTGTTCGAATCTTGTCAAAGCCTATCAAATCTTATATCGAACAAACAAACCCTAGAATAACCAAAATCTGGAATCGGGCCGAAGTGGGGAAATTTAAGGTTTTAATCGACCTTAAACGAATGTTCTCCATCGAGAACACTCGATTAAGGTCTGTTTGGACCTCAAAAGTTCAAGTCAAAGTTTCAAATGGGAACTGTGCGGAGTTTAGGTCTGAAATTTTGAGGTATTTCTTCTCTTTTTCTTATTTTATTTTTATTGTTGTTTATCTGTTTAAGTTTCGTGGTAATTCGACTTGTCAATTATTTTTCTCCCTTCTCCATCGGACCTTTTCTTGCTCCAAGTTTTTCTTCTGTCGATTAACATGTGGTTGAATAGTTTCGTCGATTAATCTATCTTGTTTGTAGTTCAGTAATTCTCATCCAGTTGTTTGGTGTCGTTTTGTTTTGATCTCAGCCTCAGGGCTCAGTTCAGTATATACAATGTTTCATTCATCTTTGTTAGTCTTAATTTAGCATTGTGTTAGTATATCTGTACCAATCGTAATCAATCCGACCTCAGTAGTTCAATACATGTTGCCTTGAATCATTAGTTTTCTTTGGATACCATTTGGAACTAATCTGAGTGCAAGTTCTAATTAACTCTTTTGCTGAATTGAATCTCAATGATTGTCCTGCATTGATTTTAGTTTTGATATGCTTGTTAGGAGTCAGTTCATATGGCTAAGTATTTGAGTTCGATTAGTTGAATTGGTATAGCTGATGGGTAGTAATTTCAGTAGTTCCAGGGGTAATTTGGGGATTTTAAAAGTTTTGAAATGGGTAATCTGAGTGGGTTGTCAGTAAGTACCACTAAATAATGCATTTGTTTAATCAATAGTGGGGAACAAGACATAATGGTATGGGCAATTTTAAGGAAAATTGATTAAAGAATGCTCACCCATAACTTTGATTAAAAATGAACAAAACATTTAGTAGTGGGCAAAATCAAGGAAGATCGTGGGTAAGAAATGGTTTCTTAATAGTTTAAATGCTTGAGAGTTGTAAAAGGGGCTGGAGAAGAGGGTTCTTTGGTTATAAATAGAGTCATAGGAAATCAGTTTGAGGGAGGACTTTACATTCTGAGAGCTTAAGGACAAAAGTGATTATTGAGAAAGAAAAGTCATGAGAACTTAAAAGAAAACATATAGTCTTTCGGGTTCTGTTTTGGGGGAGCTGAAGAGAAGGGATAGAATGAGCATATAAATAGGAAACATTTTGAACAGAGTAAGGGGGCTTCTTTCAGACCTGTAGAGAGCTAGAATAGAGAGGGTGGCTTTTGGGAATAAAATTCAGGGTTGACACTTGGAAAAAAAAAAGCAATCAGTTTTCTTAGGTTCTTTCTTGGTCTTGAAAAATCCATCTTGGAGAGGCATTCAGTTGAGAGTTTAAAACAACACCTTTGAGAACCAGTGTTTGAGGGTGTTACTGTTTCATTGAAACTCAGAGTGGTTCTGGTTTGACTTTAAAGAGTTTGGGGTCTAATTAAGCTGGTCTTGTTAAGGTTTTGTCTAGTTGATTTCTGTTTTCTGTTACGTTTCAAGATGTTTCTGGAATGTTTTGAGGCTGTCCTGTCAACTCTGATTGTTTTTCAAATCTTCCTGGGCATTTTTACTGTGGTATGGTATTGAATTTGATTGGTTGCTGCTGTTGGAATTTGTTGTTTGTTCATACTACTACTGTTGCATTGCTGTTGTTGCTGTGTTATCTGTTGTGCTGATCACTCCTTCCTCTTCCTCATTGTATTCCTTTTCCAGGTATATTTCCTAGCTTCTAATGATCCGGAAGTTGGTTGTATGAGAAATTTAAGAATCAATGAAGGGGAATTATCCTGTGTTCACCTTAGCTTATCATTATCAACTGTTATTTTTTTCAGCTTAGCTATTCATGCCTTATTGTAACTGGAAGAACTATTTGGACTGTCTGATCTATATTGGACTGTATTTTGGACTACGTAAGCTATGTGGACTGTATGTTAGCATGTTAGTTGATTTCAATCGTTCTGTAGCAATTCGTGAGGAATAAAATTCCGTTAGTAATTAGTACTTGAGTGAGCATAGTAATGCTTTGAATCTGGTTGATATATGAATTTGAATGGTATTTTCAAATAGGCCTTAAGGTTTGGTTAAAATCAGATAGCCAAATGTTTATGTCTGTTAAGTTGGATCATCGAGTCTGATAGTTTAATGTAGCCAATGATACTTTAATTTGATCGATACCTTGAATAATGGCATGCCAAGTTTAGTTAACACCGAGTCTGGGCATAAATAAAAAAAAAATCAAAACAAATAGCATTTTGTCCAATTAATTGAATGCATGTTGTCTTAACTTACTGTATTTATTGAACGCATTTGGAGTTAAATTTCAGTGAGTTTGGTATTGGTTGAATTGACATTTGGTTTGGTTGGTGCTTAAGATGTGATAATCTGCATTCAAGTCACCTGGGCCTCGAAATCCCAACATAGGCCCAGGCCCACGCCAACGGCTGATGAACCTTATACACACATGGGTGTTGACTTTCCTATATGGGTCCGAATTGATTAAGGGTCTGAGTTCATATGAACTCATGGACCCAAGTGACTCTTATGGAATGTGAATTAATTAGGACATTTTCTTTATTTTTAGAGACAAATAATATAGAAAAATTATAGCTTATTTTAGGGTGGACGTTTAAATAAAATACGAGACGAGCCTCGCCAAATGAAACGCATAAATTGCGGGGCCCTCATTAAATGTATATATTAATTGCTTAGATTTGGGGATGGGCCGTTTAGCGAATTTCACGGCCTTCCCAAAATAATAACGCGCTAGAATCTGTAGGCATGCTTTTAATAACTTACTTTCTTAAACTCGGGTGCACATTTATGTGACCCAAATCCAAATCTCAACGGAGTCGAAATATGTCAATAACCACGGGCACACTGATGTGACGTGGTTCGAGATGTATTTTTACGACGTTGCAATTCTCATTAAAAATAATAATAAAAGCAGCGAAGAGTTAAAATTGCACACAGGTAAAACATGTATTAAAAATCAGATAATTTAGCCAAATATAACAGTTGAGCGACCGTGCTAGAACCACGGAACTCGGGAATGCCTAACACCTTCTCCCGGGTTAACAAAATTCCTTATCCGAATTTTTGGTTCGCGGACTGTAATGCAGAGTCAATCTTTTCCTCGATTCGAGATTCAACCGGTGAGTTGGGACATCATAAATCTCTCAAGTGACGACTCTGAATCTCTTAATAAACGAATCTCGTCTCGATTGTCCTTTAATTGGAAAAACTCCCTTCATTATACCCTTTGGGGTGTAGTAGTAAAAAGGAGGTGTGACACCTTTTATGTGGTTATAAGATGTATTTGATGTGTTTAAGCTATTGTATTCATCAATACAGTTGCAATAATAGACGTGAATCAGGGAAGTCTAGCTAATCAGTTGTTGTATTCGAGTGTATTCGACTGTATGCATGAAGTGAAATATGGAATTACAGCTGGACAGATTATTATATTCGACTGTATTCACGGCGTGAAATAGGGGATACACTATTTTTAAAAGGTAAAGTGAATCAATTAATATAATAGACTCCTAATATAACTCAACAAACTCAATTATAACACACAAATTTTGTATTTTCAGTTATAAAAAAGATTATCAACCGAAAAATACCCCAAAAATATTGCAATCTCAGAGAAATTATATAATACATCTGAATACATAAATTATATTAATTAAAAAAACTGTATGAATACATTTATGGCATATAGCAAGACAGTGAATACAATGAAATACATAGAATACTGCGGGATATATTGAAATACAATGAGAAAAAAGATAGTGAATATAATGAAATACATGGAATACAATGAGATACACTGGATTACAATAGAAAAAAATTCTTAGAGCATGAGTTTGGACTGTAGAAGAAAGAAACTGATGAATAAGAAATGAAATTGTTTAGATAAAAATCTCGTGGAGGGATGGGTCGTGCGTTTGAAATACTTCAAATTCATGATGAGCATCTGCCTATCTTCTTTAGATGAGCATCTGCATATATTCTTTAGTAGTAATACTTCACTAATCTTATAGATGAGCATCTGCATATCTTCAAATTACTATAGACGAGCATTTGCATATCTTCTTTAGGGTTATAATCCCCGGGGGTGAATTTCCAGAGGAATTGATGAATGGTAAAGATACATCGGAGAATCCGGTTGATATCAATTAGATCGATGAGTGCTAGTGGTGCAGTTAAGAAGTACCACTTGCCTCGCTATGGCTGCTTCTCCTACTACAAGGGAGGATATTGACGGAGGAGAAATCGCAAGCGAACTAGACAGAGAAGAGGAAGAGAATCGAAAATTTTAATGGGATGGGGGAAGATAATGGGATGTATCAAAGTAGAGAGAAAGAAAATATTGTAACTGATTAGCGTATTTAGTGGCTTAGGGCTAGGAGGTAACCAAAACTAAATATTTTGCTATAAACCTTAAAAGGTATCTGTAGAATATAATTTTTTTTGAATGGTATATTTTTAAAATAAATAAGGTGTTAACCTTTGCTATAGGAAGTAAAAATTCTTTGTTCTAATGTAAAATTTTCCTTATATAGTACAAGTTAAAAAGCTCGAGTTGCGTTGACGCGTGGCTTACGAAGGATTTTAGTTAATTAATTAATTAATTCTTCACATTTGTTTGATATCCAAAACTTTGATTGCTCGGATTATTGACTCATGGAATCATGGAACAATAAGTTGTATCTATTCTTATCAAGTGGACCACTATATCAATGAAAATATGAAACTTTAAAACCTACAAGTCATAGTTGTTTGACTAAAAAATTATATCTTGGTTCAAATAATTAAATTTATATAATTAAGAGTTAATCTTAATTAACAATAATATCTCTAAATGGAGTTTTCACAGAAGCAATAAATATTAGATGGATTCGATGGATAATGGCAACAACATGTAATAACTATTCTAGAAAGCAAGACCAATAATATAACATTTAATAACAATGAATGACAATAAATGACATTTAAGAAAATAGGAGAAATGATTCACCAAATAAAGGTTGGATTAGGGTAGACACTCCTTTTAACAATGATGAATGACAGAAAAATCCTCGAATAGTCGAGTTATTCTCAAATCTGATGGAAAAGAATCTTGGTGAAAAGGTGGTGTTTGCATCTTAGCAAGAGGGAGACAAATCTTATAGTCAAAGTGTGTTCTTTACAAATGAATATCACATGCCCTTATTATTGTCTCTTTTTCTATTTATATGGGACATATTTCTAAGAAACACTAATAGTACAAGTATAGAGAATATCCACTAGAATATTCTCTTTAATATCCTATCTCGAAAACTAGACGTTACAGCTCTGTCAATGGTACTCGACCTCGTCACTTGTTGGAACCTCGACTATGGCTCTTCTTGATGACAACCCTAGTTGACTACGACTCTTGTTGACTCTTCGACCACATACTTTGTTGATTCTTGGGCCATCTCGTCAAATGACGACTTAGGAATTCTTTCCTTAGTGTTATCTTGGCTTAAATATTCCAAAGGCAGATTTTGACCCATACAGTTAGTCCTTCCGCTTATTGAGGCCGATTTAAGTTGGGTTCGATGAGCAAATTTTTCTTTTGACGTGGTCGGAACAATCGAGGGAGTTGTGCGAGTCATAGTGGTTATTGTGAAATTCCAACGTGCCTTATGTGGACCGCTTATTTCAAAGGCTTCCATTTTCCCGGTTGGTTTGTTGGAGTTATGGTGTCCACGAACTAGGCTGACATCATGATGTTATGTGTCATTATGACGCATATTCCCAATGCTTCATTTCGTGTATGACCCTTGATTGAACCTCTCACTTCAGTTCCATGCCAGGTAATGATGAACCGACTTTGGTTCTGGAGCTAAAATCCTTATACATAGGGATATTAGGATATGATTTTGAAGTTTTAAGTTGTCTATATCAAACCCTGCATTATTCCCTTGCCCTAAAACTCTACTTTCTGTTCCAATGACTTGCACTTATTCTTAGTTCTTCACCATTCGATACTTCTTTCAAAATATGTCTAACATGCTTCTAAGTCTAGTAAGAGGAGTGAAGAGATCCCTTTAGCGATGGTGTTTCCTCCTCATGAGGAAAAATATTCTTGTTGTCGTCGATGATGGAAGTTTCCAAGTTGGTGGAGGAGATAGTTCCTCGTAACCCTTAGACTAAGTTTGACTTCTCTTAAATACCCGATACTGAAGCTGGTAATCATAGCCTTTCGGTATGTGATGACGGAGAAAGAAAATTAGGAGAACTTAGGGCTAAGTTCGACCTTCCCGACCACGTTGAATTGATTCCAACCGGATAGGATACTGTACAGGTCTACTGTCCTATGTATTGCGCCTTTTATGCATATCTTTTCTAAGTCGGCTACACTCCCCCTCTTCTTCTGTTAGCAAAGGTATTCTATCATTATTATGGCATTTGCCCAGCTCAGCTAGCGCAGCATGTCTATAAGCTTATAATGATGCTTACCAAGTTGGCCAAGGTCAAACTGGCTTTTCGCCATTTAATACATCTGCTCGCTCCCAGCTTTTATAGAGGGGCGATGATGAACCTTCGCCACCGATGAGGCAAGCGCCTGGTGGTGAAGATGGATGACAAAGGTAACCGTCAATTCTAGGCCAACTTCTTCTTCGTCAAAATTCAGAACATGGTGAACAACATCAACGGTTTTCTTGAGATTTGGAATTATACTCGTAAGTACCTAATTTCCTTGCATGTACGTACTTGAATTTTTTTATTTAGTCTTGTATTATGACCTCTTGTCCTTTTCTTATACAACCAAGACATTACCTCCTCCTTTGGTCGAGGACATTTCTACTTAGGTTGGTCGGCTCCTCCCTCACATCGTAGGGATTCGTGAGTGGTAGGGTTTCTTTAAGAGGTTTGGGTTCGCTCACCCTTCGATCGGTAACTAATTTTTGTCATTGGAGCCTTAGTTTTTTTGTTTGTCTCTATTGATCTTTTCCTTTCCCTTTGTTTTTCTTCGCTTCGGCTAGAGGATCTTCGAGGAGGTCGAGAGATCCCGCGCCCTCATTCCGAAAGAGGAAAGTTGTTGTGTTCTTGGTTTATGTCCTTCTTCGACTGTGGCTACTTTTGTTCATGCCCCGGTGCTTTCTTCAAAAGTGACTACTTCCATTTATGCCCCGGTCCTGCCAGTAGTTGTCCCTTCTTCGATCGCGGAGCTTGCAACCATGGAAACCTAGGACTCTCCATTATATCACCTTATTGATGAGGACGAGGAGCCTTTTCCCCGTGATGGGCATTTAATGCCTCGTAAGAAGAGGGCCGTAGATGTCATGAGGGAGAGGTCGAATGATATCGGTGTGGGAGACTGTGGTTTTGTCCTTCGGGAAAAGGACATAGTGCATATTAGCGAGAGCCCGGAGGCTAGTCCCAAAACCATTTGCTTGGAGGATGCGGAGGTTCGACCTGAGAAGGATACGGATAACGACTCTGTGCTTCCAAGACGCGAATAGGCCTCATCTTTCGGTGTTGCAGCAGATGCACCTCACTTGATTGATGATAGAAGTAAGGTTGTTGCTGAAGAGGATGTTGGAGCTGATTTCGACTTGGATGTGTATGAGTTGAGGATGATCGACATGGGTCTTACTCAGCTTAAAGTGAGGTTGGATGGGGGTTCGAGGACTATTACGATCCCGATGTACCGTATTATTCATGTGAATACCGAGAAAATTATCCCTTCCTTTATCCTTCTCAATTATGAAGTGGAGAGTACGACACTCAAGGATATGAACAACAGTGACCTGTCGAAAAATATTATTGGCCTCGCCCTTCTAGTAAAATAATTTATTTTTAGTTATTTTCCTTTGATTTTTTTTTTCTTCAGAATCTCTAACTTCTTTTGTTCGTTTTATAGGCAGCCTTCTTAGAAATTGAAAGCGCTCGTAGGGAGCGGAGGTGCAAAGAAATTTGCATAAAGTTAAAAGATAAGTACTTCAGAGATCTTATGAAGTATCGGGAGCTTCGGTGTCAGCTTTATAAGGGCGATAGTTTGCAGTGACTGAGGGAGGATTTGAAGCCCCGAGATGAGGAGCTGTTCCGGATGGTGGGGAAGTCCAACGTTCCGGAGGAGACGTTGAGGAGCAAAAAATAAGAGCTTGAGCTCAGCAAGGAGGTCAAAGCCCAATGTAGCGATCTCCAAGCTCAGGTGGTTTCCCGCGTGCTCAGCTTGAGGAGTGTCAATTCAAGGTGGAGACTCTAAGTGGTGAGGTCATCGAGAAGGTAGAGGGTTTGAAGAAGGTGGAGTCTGCTCAGTCAGAGGCTTTAAGGAAGGCAGACTCTCTTGAGGTGGTGATTCAGACTCTTTGTTCTGAGCGGGAGAATTACTTGGCAACAACGAAGCTTAAAGAGGAGCACCTCGATGAGAGTATTGGAGAGTTGGATAAAGGGATTTATAATCTCTACGATTGAGTCGTTGATTTGGAGGCCAAGAAGTCTTAACTGTTGGCAAAACTGCCTTCTTCTCGTACATCAGACTTTTCTAATGCTCCTCAAGAATTGTATGCAGAGCTGATTCACATCGAGGCACAGTTAGATGTGTTTCAAAATTTGTATAAGGTAGAATTTGTCTCTGAAGTTGACTTCGAGGATGTTCGTGTTAAGGCTCCTGAAGCTCGAGTCTCTTGTGGGTATGATCACGCCTGAGGTCGATGATGACAAGGTGGACAAGGATGTGGACCAACTCGAGGAGAATACACATATGATGTTGCATATCCCGAGAGCGAAGGTATTGATGGTCAAGGAGGCAACGTTGTTGAGGACCAAGTAGGTGGAGCATTGAAGGCCATGATGGTGGTGTTCAGTAGTTCTATTTTGATTCTGATCTTTTTTGTCTATGTTTCTGCTAGCGTCTTCAGGATCCAATTGTAAACTATTTTTTGTAATGATCCGACTAGACATTTTGACCAATTGCACTTCGTTCAGCTATTTGATGGCATGAGTAGCTCCATAGGAAGTATTATGACTTATGTGAATCATCGATTTTTGTTTTCAGGTTGTTCGGAATTGATTTGGAAGAATGATTCTCAACTAGAAGCTTTAAATTTGAAAAGTTTGACCAAGTTTAGAATTTAGCCTCAGATTGGATCTCTGATGGTTCTCTTAGCTCCGTTGGGTGGTTTTGGACATAGGAGCGCATCCAGATTGTAATTTGGAGGTCCGTAGTAGACTTTGGCTTGAAATAGCGAAAGTTGGAATTTGGAAAGTTTAATGGGAAGTGGACTTTTTGATATCGGTGTCGGATTTTGATTCCAAAAGTTGGAGCAGGTCCATAATGTCAAATGTGACTTGCGTGCAAAATTTGAGTTCAATCGGACATGATTTGATAGGTTTCGACATCGGTTGTGGAAGTTTCAAGTTCATGATTTCAAATTGAGGTGTGATTCGTCGTTTCGATATTGTTATGTGTGTTTTGAGGCCTCAAGTAGGTATTTGTTATGATATGAGTCTTGTTGGTATGTTCGAACAGGGTCCCAAGGGGCTCATGTGAGTTTCAGATAGCTTTGGGTTGTGTTGCGCTCATTTTTTATGTTTCGACGTCATTTTTCAAGCATAAATGGTACTACATTAAACAAATGAGCTCCGATTTCTATTTTTATTAAAGCATTAGATCTGTATATTAATTACGGAGCCATATCAAAAAGAATGTTCGAGTTTGGACATCGTATGACGATTTTATGGTCATTTTACTAAGAATTAGGTTGCCATATTTTTCAGATTAATTACGAAATTACCACTGAATTCATATTTAAAAATCTGCACTATTTCAAAATATTGAAACCAACATATCTCCTTAAATATAAGGTCAAATGGAGTGATTCAAGAGCCTAACTATACTAAAAGTTCACAAGGAATCCATTGGATGCATCAAAAGTAAGTTTTGAGATCGTTTGGTATGAGAATCGAGGTAGAATAGCTGGCAGAAAAATATATAAAATAAAGGTTTGTTCATTTGGTCATATTTTGAGTTGGGGAGTTCAGTATTTGCACGATTTTGGAGGGGATTTTCACCATATATATTGGGATAAGTGTTCTCTAATTTGTTTTGGTTATATTTCATGAATCCATCTTCGTTTTTGGCATTTGATTGATGATTTCAAAGTGAAATTTGGGGTTTTATCTAAAGTTTCATAAAGTAAAATTTTAAATTCTAAACATCGATTCGGAGTTGGAATTTGATGAAACTAGTATGGTTGGGCTCATAATTGAATGGGTGGTCGGATTTTGTGAGTTCTGTAGGGTTCCGAGATGCGGGCACGAGTTGGACTTTTTGGCCGATTTTGGGCTTTTGATTAAAGATTCGACCTTTTTTAATTGGGATTGGTTGCTTTAGCATTGTTTGATGTATTTGAGTTGTTTTTGGTTAGTTTTGAGTCGTTCGAAGGTCAGAACACGCGATATGGCATTTTGGGAGCATCGGTTGGCTTGTTCGGTATTGGAATTGGCTTGTTTGAGGTAAGTAATGATTGTAAATCTAGTCCTGAGGGTATCAAACCCCGAATTTCACATTGCTTCACTATTTTGAGGTGTGTTAGGTGACAGGCGTGTGGGCGTGCACTATTAGGGATTGTGACTTGGTCCGCCCGTAGCAACTATAGAGTTGCGTATTTGACTAATAATATGATACTTATGTGTTTTAGAAAGAATTTCCTATAAATTGGGCTGAATGCCATATTTGGGCCTTGTGCCAGAGCTGTTTGGACCCTTAGGGGCTTTTTCTTATTGTCCTCTCACTGTTTTTTATTTAAGATCTATACTCAGTCATGTTGTGTTTACTGATTTCATAACTTAGTCTTTATTACTCCGCTTTAATACATAAAATGATATATTTGGGTTGAGCACCCTGTTTTACTGATAGCCCGAGTGGCTTGAGAGGTTTCTGACTGAGTGAAGCCGAGGGCCTGTGTTGTGAGGATATTATGGGATCGGGTTGCACACCGCAACATGTTGTTATTGATTCATGATTTTTGTGAGGCTACGGGCCTGATTGATTTATGCCACAAGGTGGCTTGTTAGGAGATCGAGGACCTGATTGATTTATGTCACGAGGTGGCTTGTTATAGCGCTTGGGTTGTAGGAGCCCCTCTAGAGTCTGTACCACCCCTCTGAGCGCGGGTACCCTGAGTGAGTGATATGATGTTTTGCTCGAGGGGCTGTTCTTGATTCATATTATGCTCGAGGGGTTGTTTATGAGGGATAGTGAGATAATGCCCGAGGGGCTGTATATGAGTGACTGTGAGGTTTTCCCAAGAAGATGTTTATGATTCATGTTTGCTCGAGGGGGCTGTTCACGAGTGATGTTATCCGAGGGGTTGTTCTTGATTTATGTTGCACGAGGGGCGATATACGAGTGAGTTTTTCCTGAGGGGCTATTTATGTTTTCATCATTTTTACTCACTGTTTCATCACTTCGTTGAAAACTATTGAAAGATGTTTTAAATGGTTTTACTGAAACATGATTTAAATGAGCTGAGTTGATTCAAAACCCTGATTTTAAAAGCCTACTGTATTTTACTGAGATTTCATGATATGAATAGTATATGTTTTATTGCTCGTCACTACTGCTCAGTCTCTATTTACTTTTATTACTTACTGGTGGCGTACTCACATTACTCCTTGCACCTTGTGTGCAGATTTAGGTATTTCTGAACCTTGTGGCGGGTGTTGATTACTTAGTGGCACGTCCATCGGAGTTAGTAAGGTAGTTGCCTAACGATCGTAGCCCTACGTTTCTCCCTCCTTATCCTCCCTTAGTTGTATTTAGTCATTTCCAGGTTATGTTAGTTTTGATGTTGTCAGACGGTTGTAGTATATGCTCATGACTAGTGACACCCCGATGTCGAGCTTTCTTTTCGCACTATTGTTTTGATTTAAACTCCTTATGCAGGTTTACTATTAAATAGCTTTGGTTTTGTCTTAAAAATGAAAATATTGATTGGTTTTGGTAGAATGTCGGCTTGCCTAGTACCACATTAGGTGTCAACATGACAGGGTTAGTTTTGGGTCATGACAAGTTGGTATTAGAGCCTAGGTTACATAGGTCTCACGAGTCATGAGCAGGTCTAGTAGAGTCTCATGGATTGGTACAGAGACGTCTGTACTTATCTTCAAGAGGCTGCAGAACCTTTAGGAAATCCCACATTCTTCAATTTTTATCATGCGATGTAGATTCAGCTTGAAATGTAACTCTTGAAATTCTTTCCACGCGTTAGTATGGACGCATGAGTGCTCAGTATCAACTGTGCATCGACGGCTTATGATTCCCCGAACGAGGGGCGAGATGTGATTTATGTGTGTTGATGTTGGTCTAGTCTGGAGGACTTGGGGCCGGGCTTTGCCTGTAGCTTGAGCATTGAGGTGTTGGTTATGTGAGCGCGTGCTTTTGGATTTATATGATCAGTAGCATCCCTATTAGTGGAATTCATGGCTAGATGGCTACGTGATGAGTATAATCTGACTGGAGATCTGTTCATATGATTTGGATGTGACAAGGAGGGTCTACTTGAGGGTAGAAAGAACTATTTGGTGCTTGATTTCCATCTTGATTTGAAATATACCCCCAAGTTATGGGTGTGTTGGAGGATCTTTTCATGTTGTTTAGTTGGGAAATGAAGTAGATTTCATATCATGATATGAGTTCAGACTCAGGAAGATTAGGTGATTGCATGATGTTTATGATGGTGGAAGGGTATAAAGAGATGTTAGTTTGAGACAAGAATCTGGGTTATCTCCTGTGGGGTGTCCTGAGGGCGTGTGATCCCTACGCTATTTTATAGCGAGTTCTCCTTTACGAGTGAATTATATGTGTTGCATATTGAGTTTGGGTCACGTATGAGAGTTGTCTTGACTGTTACGAGGGTGAATTTAATATTTGCAGATGATTTGAAGTACTAGATGGTTTTTGTTGCATGAGCTTATAAAGGATTTAGTTCAATCTCACTATGGTATTATGGCAGTAATAGAGTATGGGCATTGTGAGCTTTTTATGTGTTTTGATCTATGGCTTTGAGCCAAGTGGGGAAGTCTGCTTTTGATAAATTAATTGCACGGCTAAGTGTCATATTATTTTTAGTTTGAGGTATACTGGTGAATCAGTTATGACTTGCAGAGGTTGAGATCAAGGATGACTCGAGTAAAGGGAATTTCTGGATACGAATTGTATTAGGTTTTATGAGTATGCGAGAATCATAGAATGATTTGAGTTGTTATTGGTAAAGGATGTAATATGCGTAGAGCAGAAATTTATCTGATTGCATTAAGGTGGGGTTACATCCTTCGGTGTTGGAGTGCTAATGGGGCTCAGGTCGATCGGCCCATTTGATTAGTCTAATTGAGATTTGAGCAAAGTGGATAACTCTCAAGAATGATTCTAATGAATTCAAGATTTATACGTGGCAACTGAGAATTTTTGTGGGTTCGTAATTGGCTAGAAGCTGAGAGTTACATTGGATGGTGTCGAGGCTCCAAGTATTTCTACATCTTTGTGGATTCAACATTTCAGTATCAGAAAAGTAAGATGAACAACTTGAAATTCATAGAAGGTCTCTTCGGAATAGATATCTCGATTGCGGTACTTTAAGGGTGCTTAAGAGAGCATTCAGCGGCATATGAGCCTTAGGGTAGTGTGGTTTATGTTAGGGTCTCGTGTGGAGATTTTGGGTTAATAATTGAGGTATTATGGCGGGGAGAAGTGTCAATGTGAATGCAATTCGGAAGGAATTCAGATAGCTAGGACAGCTTGGTAGTAGGTTGGATCGGCATGATAATGGGTATAGGGTTATCACATTAAAAAATTACATAAGATTAGTTCTTTGGGTGTTTATGAGGTAATGAGTTTCTACAGGTGTTTTGTTGCAATGCTCTTGAGTTTTGGTGACCTGCATAGCTTGGTTGGGTTAGAAGGATTCAGACCTGACGACTGGGTTTTGAGCAAATGGGATTCTGAGTTCTTAATGGTTTCTACCATGGCTAGAGAAGTATATCTTCTACTGGCGTGAGGAGCATGTGATGTATAGTGATCTTCTCTTAGACGGGGTCAGATGGAAAGTTCTTGGCTGGTTGAGTACGTAGTTACTTGTGACTTGTAGTGGATTATGAAGTTCTCATATTTATCATAGGATAGCATGGAATATATACCGTATGTTGTGTTAGGTTGGGATTTGCATGTGCAAGGTCACGGTTCAGTTCTGAAAGGAAGGTCATAAATTCTTAGGCAGCATGGACAGTTTCTGAGTAAATGATATTACTAACTGGTATGGCTTGATAAGAGTATACATTTCAGAAGGGGCAATGTGCGAGAGTTATGGATACTTCATTGGTATTGCGGGCTTGCGACAACTCTCTTATTTGATCGGCTGCTGGAGTTCAAATTTTTCTTTGTGGAACAGAAGAATTTTAGAAGTATTCCTCGTGGTTTGACTATGTAATTAGATAAGTGTGAGAATTTAGGCGGTGGATTTGAGATTAGAGAAGGTGATTCGTACGTTCTATGGATTTAGAGATTGGGAGTTTTCGTGAGTAGATTTTTTCATGGTTGTGAACCGTAAAATGTAGCCAAGGTTAGTCATAGGTTAGTATGTGTTATGATTTAGTCATTGTAGACTTTTGGGGGGGTTATTTATCTATCGTGGTGGACCAGAGCTGATTTGGGGTTCATTAGCAGGCCCAACATGGAGGTGTGTTCTGTACCGAGTCAGATTTGTTGACTCAGAACTGCCATTGTTAAGGGATGTGCCATTCAATTGTTGTTGAGCTTATTTGTGTTCGGGAGTGATCTATGAGCTACTCTTTTATGTTACGAGGGGTTATTATTTTTTGGTTATATGCACATATGGTACGGTTCTATTGGGGTCTTATAGCAGAATTTGAGCGGGAAGAGTATTGGGAATTGCTTGGTGATGGTGTATTGGTTATGCTCTTTCAGATCTCGTGTAGTGTTATGTCATTTGCTTCTTTGTGGTTATGGTAATGCACTTTGAGTACTTGATGTCGTCACGCATGGTTATTGATTTTGAGCAAGGTAGATTGAGGTATATGCCATGGATTAGTGTTTGGATAGGGTACACATTGCAGCGAAATTATGTTGAAGTATGAAACTTTGTGTTAGATTCGCGTGATGGTCCTACGAGATGTGATGATTTTCAGTATTTTGTTGTGGTAGTACTTGTTAAGCTTGCGGGACATTCCTCTAGTTTGAGTCACTTTTTCATGATTTGAGTACATTTAGGATGTTGTTATTGGGTGCACGATATGCACAGATTATGGCTTTGGATTATATTGATATGTCATGTCATCAGAGTGGTCGTGTTGGATGAGATGAGGTCATTGGATCTAGAATGAATACTATCAGAACTGGTTACAGCATGGTTGGAAGGATAACATGGTAAGTCAACTTAGAAATCTACTATAGTTCCTGTCAGAGAAGAGGGAGCTCCATGACTAGTTGATCTAACGAAGGGTTATGCGTTTCTACGTGTTCTTTTCATCATTGGCAGTATATGAAAGTGTTAGAACGAAGCTTTGTTTGTTAAGAGGTGTATTACTGGTATTGGGTTGTTTTGAGCAGCTACTGTGATTAGAAGTTATCGCCATGAGTGTTTGAGTTATTTGGTATATCATGTGATCACATCTTGGGTTACGGATATGGTTTGATACAGCTTGCTCGGACTTATACAGTGTGTAGATGCGAGGTTATGATCATATAGAACGAAGCTTTGTTTGTTAAGAGGTGTATTACTAGTATTGGGTTGTTTTGAGCAGCTATTGTGATTAGAAGTTATCGCCATGAGTGTTTGAGTTATTTGGTATATCATGTGATCACATCTTGGGTTACGGATATGGTTTGATACAGCTTGTTCGGACTTATACAGTGTGTAGATGCGAGGTTATGCGAGGTTATGATCATATAGAAAATTCCAGATGTTGGAAATTTGGCCCGAAGACTTATGGACTAGGTTGGATTAAGATATTTCAGTCTATTGCATTATCATACCTATATGGGATAGGGTAACGTGGTATCACCCCCGGGTATGTGCATAGTAAGATTATACAGTGATTTGATGGCTTTTGGAACAACTCTGGGCACGTTCAAGGAGGAATGTATGTTTAAGTGGGGGAGGATGTAACGACCAGACTCTTCATTTTGAGCAATTGCACTTTGATCATTTGTTTGAGGGCATGAGTAAATCCATAGGAAGTATTATGACTTATGTGAATCTAGTCCTGAGGGTATCAAACCCCGAATTTCACATTGCTTTACTATTTTGAGGTGACGCACATGCTAGATGACGGGCGTGTGGGCGTGAACTGTTGGGGATTGTGACTTGGTCCGTCCCGTAACAACTATAAAGTTGCGTATTTGACTTAAATTATATGATAAGTATGTGTTTTAGACAAAATTTCCTATAAATTGGGCTGAATACCATATTTGAGCCTTGTGCCAGAGCTATTTGGACCCTTAGGGGATTTTTCTTATTGTCCTCTCACTGTTTTTGATTTAAGATCTATACTCAGTCATGCTGTGTTTACTTATTTCATAACTTAGTCTTTATTACTCCATTTTGATACAAAAAATGATATTTTTTGGGCTGAGCACCCTGTTTTACTGATAGCTCGAGTGTCTTGAGAGGTTTCTGACTGAGTGAGGTCGAGGGCCTGTGTTGTGAGCATGTTATAGGATCAGTCTGCACGCCGCAGCATGTTGTTATTGATTCATGATTTTTGTGAGGCCGCGGGCATGATTGATTTATGACACGATGTGGCTAGTTATAAGGCTGAGTGCCTGATTGATTTATGCCACGAGGTGGCTTGTTACAGCGCTTGAGATGTAGAAGCCCCTCCGGAGTCTGTACACCCCAGTGAGCGCGGGTACCTTGAGTGGGTGATATGATGTTTTGCTAGAGGAGTTGTTTTTGATTCATATTATGCCTGAGGGGATGTTTATGAGCGATTGTGAGGTAATGCCCGAGGGGCTGTATATGAGTGACTGTGACGTTTTCCCGAGGGGCTGTTTATGATTCATGTTTGCCCGAGGGGGCTGTTCATGAGTGATGTTTGCCGAAGGGCTGTTCTTGATTTATGTTGCCCGAGGGGTTGTATACAAGTGAGTTTTTCCTGGGGGTGGTTTATGTTTTATCATTTTTACTCACTGTGAAATCACTTCGTTGAAAACTGTTGAAAGATGTTTTAAATGGTTTCACTGAAACAGGATTTAAATGAGCTGAGTTGATTCAAATCCCTGATTTTAAAAGCCTACTGTGTTTATTGAGAGTTCATGATATGAACTGTATGTATTTTATTGATCGTCACTACTGCTCATTCTTTATTTACTTTTATTACTTTCTGAGTTGGTGTACTCACATCACTCCCTTGTGTGCAGATCTAGGTATTTCTGAACCCAGTAGAGGGTGTTGATTACTTAGTGGCACGTCCATCGGAGTTATTAAGGTAGCTTCCTGGCGATCGCAACCCTGCTTTTCTCCTTCCTTATCCTCCTTTAGTTGTATTCAATAATTTCCAGGCTATGTTAGTCTTGATGTTGTCAGACGGTTGTAGTAGATGTTCATGACTAGTGACACCCCAGTGTCGTGCTTTCTTTTCGCACTGTTGTTTTGATTTAAACTTCTTATGCAGGTTTATTGTTAAATAGCTTTGATTTTGTCTTAAAAATGAAAATATTGATTGGTTTTGGTAGTGTGTCAACTTTCTTAGTACCACGTTAGGCGCCATCACGACAGAGTTAGTTTTGGGTCGTGACATTTTTATAAGTATATGGAATGTTAGAGTGGTTCCTTACATCTTCTTCTCTTCCTGCGATTTATTTTCTATACTTGTGTATAGTTTTGTTTCTTTGTTGGAGTGTGGCTGAGGGCTGATAGGAGTTTGTTCGAGCAAGGTCGAATAATCTTTTATTAAATTATGGTCGAGGCCGGTAGGTGTTTGTTCGAGTGGGGTAGAACATAACCTAAGTGCGAGAAAGATGTGTTGATAAGTGTAAAGTTTATTCCCTTATCATTGTTGCTTTGGTTACATACTAGGAGAAATTTACAAACTTTTGGGTGTTGGCTGGCGTTCTAGTCCCAGTGATGGTCTATCTAGTCCCTTCATTGGTCGATCTAGAGAATATTGAGAGGTCGAGCAGTAAAATAGTAACCATGGGCCTACCTAAGTGTTCTTCGACTCGAAACGTTTCCTTTGTCGCCTCGTTAAAAACCTTATTGAGAAAACCTAAATGGGACAAAACTCAAGTGAGGGAAAAATAGTACGACTTGGGGAATGCTTTTTCTCTCAGAAGTTGAAGTATTTAAGGTGGCTGATATTCCAATTGTTTGGTAGTGGCTTTCCTTCCATTGTCTCTAATTGGAACGAACCCTTGTTTGCTTCGAATGTGATTTATATGGACCATCCCAATTTGTTCCCAGCTTTCCTTCCCTAGGATCTTTGCTTGCTTGAGTAATTAGTACGTACTCCCCGACTTTGAGCGGCCTGACATTTTTTTTTAATGTAATAGCGTTTTGCTTGTTGTTTTTGGGCGACAATTCTTATATAGGCCATATCTCTTCATTCGTCGACTTCATTGAGTTCCTGCCTTCTGCTCTCATAGGAGTACCTTAGGCTAGATTCTCCTACCTCGATTGGTATTACTGCCTCATTCCGGTAGACCAAAGAGTAGGTTCTTTCTCATGTGCTTGTTTTCGGAGTTGTTCGATAGGCCCACAATACTTCTGGTAGTATTTTCGGCCACAGTCCCTTGGCTTCTTCGAGCTTCTTCTTCATGATGTTTAGTATTGACGTGTTGGAGGACTCTGCTTGTCCGTTACCAATGAAGTGATACGGGGACGAGAGTATCCTCTTGATATGCCATTTCTTGAAGAATTCATCGATTTTCTTTGATGATTATAAAATATTTATATATAATATACTTAAAAATAAATTATTTTAAATTATATATATATATATATATATATATATATATATTATATCAATTTTCTGTATTTTCTAATAGTATTTTGCACGAAATAAAAGTATCATGATAAAACAAATAAAGAAAATAAAAAGAGATCATGAGGCATCATGGCAAAAGAAGCACGAGGCATCATGGCAAAAGAAGCACGAGGTAACATAGCAAAAGAAGTATGAGGCAACATGGCACCTTATGGGATTTGATCTCTATAAATAGTATCATATTTGTGTTGAAAGGGAAGAGATCATACGTGCCTAATTAGCAACTTTTTCTCTAGCTTTGGTCTTTGCTTCTTTCTTTTTCTCTTTCACTTTCCTCTTGTAGTTTTTGAATTTTCTAAGAGTGTTGATAGTATTTTAAGAATTTCTTTCTTTGTGAGATTTAAATACTCCATAATGGAGTAAACTCTTTTGTTGGGATAGCCGATGAAGCTCGATATCGTTATAATATTAATCTCAATTTTACTACATGCTTGGCCTGAAACTTTCTACTTACGTTTCTATATTATGCTAGAATATTAGTTTTAATTAATTCTTATCATTTCTATCTATTTATTCTTCAAAGTTAGTTGTATGTCAATTTTGCAATTCTTACAAAGCAAAATTAATATATGATAACTATTGGGTAAAATAATAGAGTGAGAATAATTCTTATTAAGCTATCATTCCAAGTCTATAATCTTACTTATTTCCATTCTAATTCTCACGGAGGAGTGTAGTTGTCAAGATTATTGATTTTTAGTAAAAAGTAAGTGCAAGGTTTTTGCTATCTTGTAGCACATTCAGGCAAGAAAATTATTTCAATTTAATCATCACAAGTCATATATCAATTGATTTGCATAACCTCGCGGAGTGTTATTAATTGATTATGTCTTAGTGAGCAAAATATAATTATATTAGCAATAAGCAATTATTCTTAAGACAAATACACATAGAAGCTAAGATTTTATTATAATCACGTCATCGAGTGAATTCAATTATTCCCAACTCTTTTTAAATATAAATCTTCCGAAAGTTATTTTGTTTCAACTTAGGCAATTTAAATTTTCAACAAACAAAACTTCATCAATTTGATTATCTCAAATAGTAGTAAGAATATTATAAGTTTGTAGCTAGATTCTCCAATTTATGTGGAACGATATCATAAACTCTACTAGAATTTGACAGAGTACGAGTAGAAAAATCTTATACACATTGGCCTCGTCATTATTTTTTGTGAACTGGGTTCCATTGTCACATCTAATTTATTTGGGAAGGACAAATCGAGAGATAATGTTTCTTCATATAAAGGTGATTACTTCATGTTCCCGTATTTTGGTGAATGCTCTTGCTTCCACCCACTTAGAGAAATATTAGTTAAAACAAAACGAAATTGTATATTACCTCGCCCTGCTGGTACGCGGCCAGGATGTCCATTCCCCATTTGATGAACGCCAAGGGGAAATAACTGAGTGGAGATGTTTGCCTGCTTGGTGAATCATTGGTGCATACTTAAGAACTGTTTGCATCTCTTTGCGAAGTCCATGGTATCTTTTTCATTGATGGGCCAGTAATATCCTGCTCGTATGAGGCATCTGACTAGTGCCCGGTTGCCGTAGTGAGCCCCGTAATGGCCTTCGTGAACTTCTTCAAGGACGCGCTGAGTTTGGTTCGGGCCCAAACACTTCGCTAGAAGGCCGCCGTATGGCTTCTTGTACAGATCGCTACAGAGGGTACTATACTTGGCCGCTTTCTGTCACGACCCAGATTTTCCACCCTCGGGGGTCATGATGGCGCCTATTAATAGGATCTAGGCAAGCCAACTTGATTAACTCTTTATTAAAACACGTGTTCCTTTTTAACAAATAACATCATTTAAAATAAAAACAACGAAATTAAAATCATAAGCGAAAGTCTTAAATTTAGATATACTGTATAAAAATACGAAATCTCAACATAAATCTCTACCCCAGAACTGGAGTCATATACTCACGAACATCTAAGAAGTACTAAATACAAAGTGTGAAAGAAACATTAAACTGTTTATCTCGGGTACAATCAGATGACAGTCTAACATAAGGGAAAGAGAAGATGCCGGGCCTGTGGACGCCTGCTAGGCTACCTCGGGTCTTTCCGAATTGAAGGTATGCTCCCGTACTAGAACTGCTGCTGCTGGTGCTACTCAAAACCTGAACCTATGCAAAAATACACAGAGTGTAGCATCAGTACAACCGACCCCATGTGCTGGAAAGTGTCTAGCCTAACCCCGGCGAAGTAGTGACGAGGCTAGACTAGACACCACATAAACCTATGCAGAGATATATACAAGTACAATGGAAAAATAACAGAAACTAAACAATTTAAGATGGGGAGGGGAGCATGCTTCAGGGGTAACAGGTAGATACAGAATATCGGAAATAATGATACGTACATCTACAGTTTAACTTCTAGCAATAATAAAAAAAGACAAGGCAACTTTCATATTTAACTCAGCTTGTTGCAGGTGTTCAACCTGATCCCATTTCTCAATATCTCGTGGTAGGCGTACCAACCGCTACCATTTCAATATCACTTGTGGTAGGCGTACCACCCGCTCCCATTTCAATATTACTTGTGGTAGGCGTACCTCCCGCTCCCATTTTAATATCACTTGTGGTAGGCGTACCACCCGCTCCCTTTTCAATAACACTCGTGATAGGCGTACCACCCGCTCCCTTTTCAGTATTACTTTCAACATATTTCACAACACAATCCCGGCAAGGGAATAATCACAACAAGTCAAATATCCCAACAAGGGAAAGTCAGCTATAACCAATCCTATTCAACTTCTTCTTGATACAACTAATATCATTATTGAGTCGCAACTTTCATAGTATTAAGCAAGGGTGCACAGTTAGCAAAATTAAGACTCACGGTCATGTTTGACACCAATGCATGGATACTCGTCACCATGCTTATACGTCGTACCCAACATAAAACAAATAGCAAATAGGACTCAACTCCTAATCCCTCAAGCTAGGGTTAAACCAAACACTTACCTCAAACTTCCACAGTCAGTTCAATCCTCAACAATCGCTTTCCCTCTCGAATTCGGCTCCAACTCAGCCAAATCTACGAAATAATGATTTCATGTTATCAATATGTGCTAAGCAAATCAAACACAATGTCTAATTATAGCTTTTTCATCAATTTACCCCAAAAGGTCAAAAATGCCCCCGGGCCCACATGGTCAAAACCCGAGGTTCGAACCAAAATCCGATCAATCATTCCCCCATGAACTCAAATATATAATTTATTTTGGAATCGGACCTCGAATTGAGGTCCAAAACCCCCAAATTTAGAAAACCTAGGTTCCACCCAAAATTCCCAAATTCCCCCGTTAAAATCTTTGTTTTGAAGTTGAAATTATGTTTAAAGATGTTAAGGAGTAAAGAAAATGGGTTAGAAATCACTTACCAATCGTTTTGGAGAAGAAAAATCGTTTGGAAAATCGCCTCTTATGTTTTGGGTTTTGAAAAAGAGAAAAATAACTAAAAAGCCTGACCTTATATACCCCCTGAAGATCCAGCGCGGACCGCGCAAAAGTGCATCGCGGCCGCATTGAAGAATTGGAAAAGTACCACTCTCTGTACCCTCCAGCCTGGATCGCACTGATTTGGAACGCGGTCACACTGGTTGATCCTGGAACTACTGGCTCTATGAACTTAGCCACGCGGACCGCGCATGGGTGACCGTGGCCGCGCGGCTTCCACCGCGGAGCGCGCTAAGGCGATTGCGGGCGCGCTGGAGCCTGCAAATTCCCTGAACCTGCAACATCTAATATTTTCTAAGTCTAAGACCTCCTGGGACCTACTCAAAACTCACCCGAGCCCTCGGGGTTCCAAATCGAACATACATGTAAACTCAAAAAAAACATCATACGGACTCATCCGTGCGATCAAATCGCCCAAACAACATCTTAAACATCAAATTAGGCCTTAAGACCCATGATTTCCTTTCAAATTTATATAAAACATCAAGTTTAGAGTTTTTAGTCCAAAACACGTCAAACGACGTCCAAATTCAACCAAACTTTACAGAAAGTGCTTAAACTATTTATAAGACTTGTACCGGGCGTCGAAACCAAAATACGAGCCCGATACCACAGTCTTTCAATAAAATTTCATTTTTCCACTTTCCTTAATTATTTTCAAAAAACAATTTTCACATAAAAATTCACTTCTCGGACTTGGGACCTCGGTATTCGATTTCGGGCATACACCCAAGTCTCATATTTTCCTATGGACCCTCTGGGACCGTCAAATCACGGGTCCGGGTCCGTTTTCCCAAAATATCAAGATTTAACATTTTTCTCACATAATTAATATTTAAACTTTCCGCCTACGCGCCCGGACTGCGCACACAAATCGAGGCAATCCCAAATGAGGTTCTCACGGCCTCAGAAGTACAGAGTGAGTAGGAATACAGGTGATGACCCTTTGGGTCGTCACATTCTCCACCTCTAAAACAACCGTTCGTCCTCGAACGAGCAATAGAAGGAAATACCTGAGTCGGGGAAAAGATGGGGATAACGGCCCGCATATCAGACTCGGACTCCCAGGTCAATGCCTCAGGAGGCTGACCTCTCCACTGAACACGAATAGAAGGAAAGCTCTTGGATCTCAGCTGACGAACCTGTCGGTCTAGAATAGCTACCGGCTCCTCCTCATAGGACAAGTCCTTGTCCAACTGGACAGTACTGAAGTCTAACATGTGGGTAGGATCGCCGTGATACCTCCGAAGCATGGATACATGAAAAACTGGATGCACGGATGATAAGCTAGGCGGCAATGCAAGTCTATAAGCAACCTCTCCCACTCGGTCAAGAATCTCAAAAGGGCCAATGAACCTAGGGCTAAGCTTGTCCTTCTTCCCAAATCTCATCACGCCCTTCATAGGCGACACTCGGAGCAATACCCGCTCACCAACCATGAAAGCTACATCTCAAATACGATTTGCATAGCTCTTTTGCCTAGACTGAGCTGAACGAAGCCTATCCTGAATGATCTTAACCTTGTCCAAGGCTTCCTGGACCAAATCTGTACCTATCAATCGAGCCTCTCTCGGCTCAATCCATCCAACCGGAGACCGCCTACCATATAAAGCTTCATAAGGAGCCATCTGGATGCTCCACTAGTAGCTTTTGTTATAAGCAAACTCCGCCAAAGGCAAAATCTGATCCCACGAACCTCCAAAATCAATAACACAAGCTCGGAGCATATCCTCCAAAATCTGAATAGTCCACTCGGACTGACCGTCCGTCTGGGGATGAAATGTTGTGATCAAGTCTACCCGTGTGCCCAACTCTCGCTGAACTGCTCTCCAAAAGCGTGAGGTAAACTGCATACCCCGATCCAAAATGATAGACACGGGCACACCATTAAGGCAAACAATCTCCCGAATATAAATCTCAGCGAACATCTCAGAAGAATAGGAGACTGCCACAAGAATGAAATGTGCTGACTTGGTCAGCCTATCAATAATAACCCATATCGCATCAAACTTCTTCCGAGTCAACGGAAGTCTAGTAACAAAATCCATGGTGATCCTCTCCCACTTCTACTCGGGAAGCTCAATCTTCTGATGTAACCCACCAGGCCTCTGATGCTCGTACTTAACCTGCTGACAATTCAAACAACGAGCTACATATTCCATGTTATCCTTCTTCATCCTACGCCACCAATAATATTGCCGCAAGTCCTGATACATCTTCGCGCCGCCCGGGTGAATAGAGTACCTGGAGCTATGGGCCTCCTCTAAAATCAACTCTTAAAGCCCATCCACATTGGGCACACAAACTCGCCCCTGTAATCTCAAAACTCCATCTCCATCTAAGGTAACCTGCTTGGCACCTCCTCGCTACACCGTGTCTCTAAGGACACACAAATGGGGGTCATCAAACTGCCGATCACGGATACGCTCCAATAATGAGGAACGAGCGACCGTGCAAGCTAACACATGACTGGGCTCAGAAACATCCAGTCTCACGAACTGATTGGCTAAGGCCTAAACATCCAAAGCAAATGGCCTCTGACTGGTTGGAATATAAGCAAGACTGGCATACTGGCTGACTTCCTACTCAAAGCGTCGACCACTATATTGGCCTTCCCCGGATGATATAAAATAGTAACATCATAATCTTTCAACAGCTCCAACCACCTCCTCTGCCTCAAATTCAACTCCTTTTTCTTGAACAAACACTGAAGGCTCTTATGATCAGTGAACACCTCACATGCCACGCTATACAAATAGTGCCTCCAAATCTTCAAGGAGTGGACAATAGCGGCCACCTCTAAATCATGCACTGGATAGTTCTTCTCATGAATCTTCAACTGCCTCGAAGTATAGGCTATAACCTTTCCCTCCTGCTTCAACACTGCACCAAGTCCAATACGGGAAGCATCACAATAAACGGTATAAGGCCCAAATCCCGTGCGCAAAACCAACACTGGTGTCGTAGTTAGAGCTGTCTTGAGCTTCTGAAAGCTCACCTCACACTCGTCCGACCATCTAAACTGGGCACCCTTCTCGGTCAACCTGGTCATCGAGGCTGCAATAGATGAAAACCCCTTTACAAAATGATGGTAGTATCCTGCTAACCCCAAGAAACTCCGAATCTCCAAAGCTGATGTTGGTCTAGGCCAGTTCTTGACTGCCTCTATCTTCTCTGGGTCCACCTAAATACCCTCAGCTGATACAACGTGGCCCAGAAATGCAACTGAACTCAGTCAGAACTCACACTTGGAGAACTTGGCATACAACTGACTATCCCTCAGAGTCTGAAGAACCACTCTAAGGTGCTGCTCGTGCTCCTTCTGGATGCGGGAGTACACCAAAATATCACCAATAAAGACTATCACGAACATGTCCAAATATGGACTGAACACTCCTGGATGGTGCATTGGTCAACCCAAACGACATGACCAAGAACTCATAATTCCCATACCGAGTACGAAAAGCTATCTTAGGGACATCGGATGCCCTAATCCTCAACTGGTGGTAGCCAGACCTCAAGCCAATCTTGGAAAATACCCTGGCACCCTGAAGCTGGTCGAACAAATCATTAATCCTCGGCAGTGGATACTTATTCTTAATCGTTACCTTGTTCAATTGTTGGTAATCTATACACATCTGCATCGACCCATCCTTCTTCTTGACGAATAACACTGGCGCGCCCCAAGGCAAAACACTGGGTCTAATGAAACCCTTCTCTAGTAAATCTTGTAACTGGTCCTTTAACTCTTTCAGCTCCGGCGGGGCCATACGATATGGCGGGTAGAAATGGGCTGGGTGCCCGGAGCCAAATCAATATCCCTGTCGGGTGGCATATCCGGCAGGTCTGAAGGAAAAAGATCGGGAAACTCCCGGACAATAGGCACAGAATCTATGGGAGGGACCTCAGCACTAGAATCACGAACATAGGCCAAATAGTCCAGACACCCCTTCTCGACCATACATCGAGCCTTCACGTACGATATGACACTACAGGTAGAATGACCTGGAGCCCCTCTCCACTCTAAGCGAGGCATACCCGGTAAGTCTAAAGTCACGGTCTTGGCATGGCAGTCCAAGATAGCATGATAGGGTGATAACCAATCCATACCCAGAATGATATCAAAGTCAACTATATCTAAGAGCAACAAGTCTACACGGGTCTCAAGATCCCCAATCACTACAACACATGAACGATTGACTCGATCGACCATGATAGAGTCACCCACCAGTGTAGACACATATATAGGAATACCCAAAGCATCACTAGGCATGACCAAGCATGGTGCAAAATAAGATGAGACATATGAATATGTAGATCCTGGATTAAATAGTACTGAAGCATCTCGATCACAAACCAGAACCGTACCTGTAATCACCGCATCTGAGGCCTCTGCCTCGAGCCTAGCCTGAAGTGCATAACAACAGAGTTGGGCCCCACCACCCTAAACTGTATCCCTAGGTCGATCTGCTGCTAGCTGACCTCCGCCCCTGGCGGTCTCAGCTCCACCTCTATGGCCTCTACCTCCACCTCTATGGCCTCTACCTCTACCTCTGGCTGGCTGGGGAGCATCTGGTGCCTGAATCATAGGACGGGGACCCTACTGCTGAGAACTTCCCGAAGCTCAAGGACAATACCTAGCAATGTGCCTCGTATCGCCACAAGTGTAACAAGCCCTCGGCTGATGACCCTGGGTACTCTGAAGCGGATGTGCACTGATAGGTGCTGATGGTGTATTGTGGGACTGTTGGTTAGAAAACTGCCCTTGAAAACCACGATCACCTGGGGCACCCTGAGAAACCTGGAGGGCTGACTAGAAAGGCCTAGAAGGCTGACCCCTATCATAAGAATCTCTGCCTCCAGATGAGGCACCACTGAATCGTCCTGAGTGACGGGATCTCTTGTCTGCTCTATAACCACCCCCTTCGACAATACCATCTCGATCCTCCAGGCCACATTGGCCGCCTCCTGAAAAGTGATACCACTCCCCGCCTACCTAGCCATCTGGAGATGAATCGGCTGAATCAAACCATAAATAAATCTCCTCACCCTCACCCTCACCCTCACCCTCACCCTCACCCTCTCCCTCTCAGTAAGGAGTATGACAAGAGCATGGCGAGCTAGATCGATAAACCTGGTCTCATACTGAGTGACCGTCATAGAGCCCTACTGGAGGTGCTCAAACTGCCTCCGATAAGCATCCCTCTGAGTAACAAGGAGAAACTTCTCCAGAAACAACTCTGAAAACTGATCCCAAGTCAATGACGGCGACCCTGCTGGTCTGGCTAGACAGAAATCCCTCCACCAAGTCTTGGCGGATCCAGATAGACGAAAGGCAGCAAAATCAACTCCATTTGACTCCACAATGCCCATGTTCCAAAAAACCTCGTGGCATCTATATAAGAAATCCTGGAGGTCCTCAGAAGTAGCACCGCTGAAAGTTGTAGTGAAGAGCTTGGTGAACCTATCCAGCCTTCATAAAGCATCTGCGGACATAGCCGCTCCATCGCCGGTCTGAGCTACTACCCCCGGCTGAACTGCCATAGCTGGCTGAACTACTGGAATCTGACCCTGGGGAGCTACCTGCTCCAGAGTACGTATAGCAGGAGTTTGGGCTCCTCCTCCAGCTTGAGAAGTGGTTGGTGCTACAGGAAGCAATCCTAGTCGGGTGACGCTCTCCATGAGGCCTACTAATCAGACCAAAGCATCCTGAAGAACTAGGGTAGCAATAAACCCCTCTGGGACCTGAGCTGGGCCCACTGGAGCTGCTGGGGCTGGGGCCGGAACCTCCTCGTCAAAGCTGACCTGAGGCTCCGTTGCTGGTGCTGCTGCTCAGGGCTGAGCTCTGCCCCTACCTCGGCCTCTAGCACGGCCTCGTCCTTTGCCCCTAGCGGGAGCTGCCTGGGGCTCGAACTGCTGATCAGTATATGAGGAAGCGCGTGTTCTCGCCATCTGCGAGGAAACAGAGTAGAAGTTCAATTAGCATTGAGAAACCAAACCGCACGACAAGAAAGAACAAATGAGAGTTTTTTCCTAACTTGGCAGCCTCTGGGGGATAAGTACAGACATCTCTGTACCGATCCCTCAGACTCTACTAAGGTTGTCCGTGAGTTGTGAGACCTATGAAACCTAGTGCTCTGATACGAACTTGTCACGATCCGGATTTTCCATCCTCGGGGGTCGTAATGACGCCTACTAATAGGAGCTAGGCAAGCCAACTTGATTAACTCTTTATTAAAGCACGTGTCCTTTTTTAACAGATAACAGCATTTAAAATAAAAACAACGAAATTAAAATCATAAGTGGAAGTCTTAAATTTAGATAAACTGTATAAAAATACGGAATCTCAACATAAATCTCTACCCCAGAACTGGAGTCACATACTCACGAACATCTAAGAAGTACTAAATACAAAGTCTGAAAGAACCATAAATTTATTTATCTCAGGTACAATGAGATGACAGTCTAACATAAGGGAAAGAGGAGACGCCGGGCCTGCGGATGCCTACTAGGCTACCTCAGGTCTCTCCGGACTGAAGGTATGCTCCCATACTAGAACTGCTACTGGTGGTGCTGCTCAAAACCTAGACCTGTACAAAAATGCACGGAGTATAGCATCAGTACAACCGAACCCATGTGCTGGTAATTGTCTAGCCTAACCCCAGCGAAGTAGTGACGAGGCTAGACTGGACACCACATAAACCTGTGCAGAGGTATATACAAGTACAACGGAAAAATAGCAGAAACTAAACAATTTAAGCTGGGGAGGGGAGCATGCTTCAGGGGTAACAGGTAGATAAAGAATATCAGAAATAATGATACATACATCTACAGTTTAACTTCTAGCAATAATAACAAAAGACAAGGCAACTTTCATATTTAACTCAGCTTGTTGCAGGCGTGCAACCCGATCCCATTTCTCAGCGTCTTGTCGTACCACCCGCTCCCATTTTAATATCACTTGTGGTAGTCGTACCAACCACTCCCATTTCAATATCACTTGTGGTAGGCGTACCACACGCTCCCATTTCAATATCACTTGTGGTAGGCGTACCACCCGCTCCCTTTTCAATAACACTTGTGGTAGGCGTACCACCCGCTCCCTTTTCAATATTACTTTCAACGTATTTCACAACACAATCCCGGTAAGGGAATAATCACAACAAGTCAAATATCCCAACAAGGGAAAGTCAGCTATAACCAATCCTATTCAACTTCTTCTTGATACAACTAATATCATTATTCAGTCGCAGCTTTCATAGGATTAAGCAAGGGTGCACAGTTAGCAAAATTAAAACTCACGGTCATGCTTGACACCGACGCATGGATACTCGTCACCATGCCGATCTGTCGTACCCAACACAAAATAAATAGCAAATAGGACTCAACTCCTAATCCCTCAAGCTAGGGTTAAACCAAACACTTACCTCAAACTTCCACAGTCAGTTCAATCCTCAACAATCGCTTTCCCTCTCGAATTCGGCTCCAACTCAACCAAATCTATGAAATAATGATGTCATGTTATCAATATGTGCTAAGCAAATCAAACCCAATGTCTAATTATAGCTTTTTCATCAATTTACCCCAAAAGGTCAAAAATGCCCCTAGGCCCACATTGTCAAAACCCGGGGTTCGAACCAAAACCCGATCATCCATTCCCCCATGAACTCAAATATATAATTTATTTTGGAATAATTGAGGTCCAAAACCCCAATTTTAGAAAACCTAAGTTCTACACAAAATTACCAAATTCCTCCATTAAAATCTTTGTTTTGAAGTTGAAATTATGTTTAAAGATGTTAAGGAGTAAAGAAAATGGGTTAGAAATCACTTACCAATCGTTTTGGAGAAGAAGAATCGTTTGGAAAATCACCTCTTATGTTTTGGGTTTTGAAAAAGTGAAAAATAACTAAAAATCCCGACCTTATATACCCCATGAAGATCCAGCGCGGATCGTGCAAAAGTGCATAGCGGTCGTGCTGAAGAATTGGAAAGTTACCACTCTCTGAACCCTCGAGCGCGGACCGCACTGATTTGGAATGCGGCCGTGCTGGTTGATCCTGGAACTACTGGCTCTCTGAACTTAGCCACGCGGACCGCGCATGGGTGATCGAGGCCGCACGGCTTCCACTGTGGACCACGCTAAGGCAACCGAGGCCGCGCAGCACGCACCGCGGACCGCTCTAAGGCGACCACGGGCGCATTGGAGCCTACAAATTCCCTGAACCTGCAACATCTGATATTTTCTAAGTCTAAGACCTCCCGGGACCTACTCAAAACTCATCCGAGCCCTCGGGGCTCCAAACCGAACATACATGTAAACTCAGAAAAAACATCCTACGAACTCATCCGTGCGATCAAATCGCCCAAACAACATCATAAACATCAAATTAGGCCTCAAGACCCATGATTTCCTTTCAAATTTTCATAAAACATCAAGTTTAGAGTTTTTAGTCCAAAGCACGTCAAACGACGTCCAAATTTAACCAAACTTTACAGAAAGTGCTTAAACTATTTATAAGACTTGTACTGGGCATCAGAACCAAAATACGAGCCCGATACCACAGTATTTTAATCAAATTTCATTTTTTCACTTTCCTTAATTATTTTTAGAAAACAATTTTAACATAAAAATTCACTTCTCGGACTTGGGACCTCGAAATTCGATTCCGGGCATACACCCAAGTCCCATATTTTCCTACGGACCCTCCGGGACCGTCAAATCACGGGTCCAGGTCCGTTGCCCAAAATATTGATCGAAGTCAAACTTAATCAATTTTAGTATCAAGATTTAACATTTTTCTCACATAATTCATATTTAAACTTTCCGGCTATGCGCCCGGACTGCGCACACAAATTGAGGCAACCCCAAAATAAGGTTCTCACGACCTCAGAAGTACAGAGTGAGTAGGAATACAGGTGAGACCCTTTGGGTCGTCACACTTGCATTCTTAGTTTCTTAGTATCCTTTTTGTCTCTAGGAAGTGTGGCGTCCTGCAGGTATGCGACAATACGACTGCGCTAATCCCAAGTTAAGTTTATAGTTCTTACCTCGACTTGGTTTAGTAATGAGTGGAGGAGATGGACCTCATTTTTATCTCCAATTGTGATGCTTTTGGTGGTTGGGGCTAGTTTGGCGAGGCCATCTCCCTCTACATTATGTGCTCTTGGGATTTGGTCGAGCTAACATTCGTCGAACTTTGGCAGCAGCTTGCAGATTTTGATATGGTATTTTTACAATCTTTGTTCCTTTGTTTGGAAAGTCCTTGTGACTTGATTGACTACGAGCTAGGAATCGCAGGACAGTTTCAACCTTTTTGCTCCTTATTTGAGTGCTAGTCTTAGATCTGCAATTACTGCTCATACCCAGCCTTATTGTTAGTCATATTCGGGTACCTTAGAGACTGGTAAATCATTTCACCTATTGGGACTTCGAGTAAGAGTCCCAGTCTGTACCCCGATGCGTTGTATGAGCCACCTATGCATAGGACCCAGAGGAGGAGGGAGGTTTGGACGGCTTCCCTTTCGACTTCAGGCATTATTTTTGCGTTGAAGCCAGCTACGAAGTCGGTGAGCAATTGTGACTTTATCGTCATTTGTAGGTGATACGTGATATTGTGCTCACTTAGCTCGATGGCCTATTTGGCCAGCCTTCCTGATAGTTCGGGTTTATGTAAAATTCCTCTGAGAGGGAAGGTCGTGGCGACTGAGATGGTGTGACGTCGGAAATATGGTCTTAGCTTCCGTGAAGCTACGACTAAGTCCAGAGCTAATTTTTTGAGGTGTGGGTACCTCGTCTTGGCGTCAATGAGTGCTTTGCTAATGTAATAGATGGGAGATTGCATACCTTTGTTTTCTTACATTAAGACTGCGATTACAGCTATTTCGGGTACATCTAGATAGATGAGGAGGTGCTCCCTAGGCTCGGGTTTTGAAAGCAAGGGCGGAGACGACGGGTATGCGTTTAGTTCTCGCAGTTCTTGGATGCATTCATAAGTCCATTCAAGGTCTTTATCTTTCTTAAGTAAGCCAAAGAATTTGTGTCACCTATCCGACAACTGTGAGATGAACCTTGATAGGGCGACAAAGCGATTGGTCAACCTTTGGACTTTTTTCTTGGTGGTCAAGAGTTCAGGTATCCCCTCAATGACTTTGATTTGGTCTGCATTGACCTCGATCCCTCTTTGTGATACTAGAAAACCCAAGAAATTTCCTGAGGCCACAACGAATGCGCATTTGTCCGGGTTCAGCTTCATTCCGTATCGTTTGAGTATGTCAAAAGTTTCTTTCAAATGCTCGATGTGATCTTTTCTCTTGTTGGACTTGACCAACCTGTCATCTAATTATACCTCTATTATTTTGTCGAGCTGGTCTTTGAATATCTTTGTCACTAAAATTTGATAAGTAGTTCATGCATTCTTTAGTCCAACAGGCATGACTCTGTAGCAATACGTTCTTTGGTGGGTGACGAGTGGGTTTTTCCCGATCTTCTTCTTCCATAAGGATCTTATTATAGCATGAGTAAGCATCCCAGAAGCTTAGTATCTCATGTCAGGCTGTTGCATCGATGAGTTGGTCGATATATGGAAACGGGAATGAATTCTTCGATCATGCTTTGTTCAAATATGTGAAATCCACACACATCCGCCATTTCCCATTCTTCTTTTTGACCATCACTACGTTAGGGACCCACTTGGGGTACTTCGATTCCCTGGTGGAACCATTTTCTAGTAGTTAGTTGTTAAGAATTGACTGAATTTACCTGGTTCCAGAAGCTTGCACCCGATATATTTGTTATTGTTGTGGTTGTTGAGATCCAATTGAATAGAGTTGAGGTCTTCTATGGTCGACCCAGTGGCTTCGACCATATCAGGTTCCTTGATGACATCCTCTATCTTATCTTGCTTTGACCTTGACCCCATTGATTGCTATGCCTTTTTTCTTTATCTTTTCCTTGTTGGGTAGTTGTGATGTCTAAGACAATGCGGTAGCATTCTCGTGATGTGCATTATTTTCCACGTATTCTCAAAATCTCCCATATAGTTGGGAATTTAATCACTTGGTATAAGCTAGAAGGGACAACTTTCATGGGATGTATCCATGGTCGTCCCACTATGGCATTGTACGCGGTGACTTGGTATATGATGTGGAACGTCTTCTCCATAGCTATGTCACCGGACAAAATAAGGATTGTAATTTCCCCAAATTTCCATTCAACTACATTGTTAAAACCAGTTAGCGTAATGCAGCATGTCACTATCTTATCTTCGAGTCTCATTTTGGTCAGTACTCGGGGATGGATAATGCACATGCCGCTCTCGTCATCTACCATAATGTGTTTAACATGGGTATCTTCAATTTGTAAAGTAATAATGAGGCATCATTATGAGTAAAAGTCAAACCGTCGGTATCCGACTTATCAAAGATGATACTTTCTTCGAGTTCGTTGTACCGTTTGTGGAGTGATAGATCGCTTGAGTTTGTGGGTAGTGGTAAAATTCACACTGTTTATAGAGGCATCATCACCGTCGCTGATAATCACGTTAATGGTGTGAGCTGGTGAAGGCGGCTTTATAGGTTCTTGGTGTTCATGTCCTCTGGAAAAATTGGTTCATTACCTGTCGCTTAGCAGTTCTTTGAAGTGACCGTATTGCAACATGTTTATGACTTCTTGTCTGAGGGCGATGGAATCTTTGGTTTTTTGTCCTCGTTCCTTGTGGAACTCACAAAGGGCGTCGGATTTCCTGGTGTTCGGGTCCGATCTCATCTTCGGCGGCCATTTCACTTTTGGTCCTAGGTTCTCCTAGGCATAAACTATCTATGTAAGTGACAAACAAAAATTGTAAGTAGATAATAAGGGAGGCATACCTCATTCATTTCGATGAGTTCCCGTCCTTGGCCTGGATGGGCCTTTTTCGTGGCGAAGGGTAAGTGTAGTAGTCGTCCTAATATACAATTGATGGCATTCCCTATTAGGTCGCATAATCGGATGATCTTGTGATGACCCGAAAAGGTTATCTATAAATTTAATATTCATTTCTATGTTTTGAATAGTACCATTTAGCATTCCTCGACTTGCGTGCGCGATCCATATATTTTTTTGAAAAGCTTTTATGTGAAAGATTGATAACAATGGGAAATAACGCTTAAAACTCAGACTTTGGCCAATAATTTTAGCAAACGGACCCTTATCAGTATTTTGACAGTCTCGATAGGTCTGTATCATGATTGGGGCCTTGGGCGTATGTCCGAGATCAAATTCAGAAGTACCTAGCTTGAATTATCGCCATTTGACGAAAATTAGAAGCTTAAAGGCTTAAAGATTTTAAAGTTTGACCATAAATTGACTTTTATTGATATCGGGCTCGAATTTTAATTACGAAAGTTGGAATAGCTCTGTCATGTCGTTTGAGACTTACATGCAAAAATTTAGGTCATTCTGGACTATTTTGATATGTTTCGGCGCGAGTTTTAGAATTGAAATTTTCATAAATTCATTAAGTGCAGGGGCAGAGCGACGGGGCCAGATGAAATTTCGGTGGAATTCTGGAAAAGCGCGGGGCGGGTAGGTTTGGAGTGGCTCACTAGGCTATTTAATGTTATTTTTAAGACAAAGAAGATGCCCGAAGAATAGAGGTGGAGTACGATGGTTCCGCTGTATAAGAACAAGAGTGATATCCAAAATTGCAACAACTATAGGGGTATCAAGTTGTCGAGTCACACTATTAAGGTTTGGGAGAGGGTGGTGGAGGCCAGGGTGAGGAGGTGCATGTCTATTTTCGAGAATCAGTTTGGATTCATGTCGGGGCGTTCGACTACGGAAGCGATTCATCTGGTAAGGAGATTAGTGGAGCAGTACAGGGAGAGGAAGAAGGATTTGCATATGGTGTTTATTGACCTTGAGAAAGCATAAGATAAAGTACTGGTCCTATGGAGGTGTTTGGAGGTTAGTGGCATTCTGGTGGCGTACATTAGGGTGATTAAGGATATGTATGATGATGCTAAGACTTGGGTGAGGACTGTGGGGGGTGACTCGGAGCATTTCCCTGTAGTGATGGGGTTGCACCAGGGATCGGTTCTTAGCCCATTTTTATTTTCCTTAGCGATGGATGTACTATCGCGACACATCCAGGGGGAGGTGCCTTGATGCATGCTATTTGCCGATGATATAGTGTTGATTGACGAGACGCGTAGCGGAGTTAACGCGAGGTTGGAGGTTTGGAGACATACCTTGGAGTCTAAAGGTTTCAAACTGAGTAGAACCAAGACAGAATACTTGGAGTGCAAATTCAGTGACGGGACCCATGATGCAGATATAGAGGTTAAGCTTGATGCTCAAGTTATCCCCAAGAGAGCGAGTTTTAAATACCTCGGGTCTATTATCCAGGGTAATGGGGAGATTGGCGAAGATGTCGCACATTGCATCGGAGCGGGATGGATGAAGTGGAGGCTCACTTCCGGTGTTTTTTGTGATAGGAATGTGCCGCTAAGACTTAAGGGTATGTTTTATCAAGTGGTGGTTCCACCGGCTATGATATATGGGGCTGAGTGTTGGTCAGTCAAGAACTCTCATATGCAGAAGATGAGAGTAGCAGAGATGAGGATGTTGATGTGGATGTGTGGGTGTACCAGGAGAGATAGGATTAAGAATAAAGCTATCTGGGACAGAGTGGGATTAGCCTCTGTGGAGGACAAGATGCGGGAGTCGAGGCTGAGATGGTTCGGACATGTTAAAAAGAAGAAGCATTGATGCTCCTGTCAGGAGGTGTGAGAGGCTGGCTATGGAGAGTTTGAGAAGAGGTCGAGGTAGGCCTAAGAAGTACTGGGGAGAGGTGATTAGACACGATATGGCGCTGATTCAACTCACTGAGGACATGACCCTTAATAGGAAGTTGTGGAGGTCGATGATTAAGGTAGAAGGTTAGTAGGTAGTTTATAGTTGTTCACCGTTAGTCTTAGTAGCATGCATGTCCCTTCATATTCTTAGATTTCTATTACATTAGGTTGTTGTGTTGTCTCAGGTTTTTTTTTCACTTCTTCTTCTTGTTCTTCCTGAGCCAAGGGTCTATTGGAAACAACCTCTCTACCTCCATTAGGTAGGGGTAAGGTCTGCGTACAAACTACCCTCCCCGGACCCCACCTGTTGGGATCAAACTGGGTTTGTTGTTGTTGTTGTTCATTAAGTTCAAATCAAGGTGCGAATTATAGTTTTGACTTTATTTGCTGTGATTTGAAGCCTCGATTAAGTTTATGATATTTTCGGACTTGTTGGTGTATTTGGTTGAGGTCCCTGGGGCCTCATGTGGATTCCGGATAGTTAAAGGATCAAAATTTGAACTTAAGGAATATCTAAAAAAATTCCTTCGGTGCAATGGCACCCGTGGATTTTTTACTGCAAGTGCGATCTAGAGGACACCGAAAGTTTAACTAAGAAGTCCCCACAGACAATGCCAAATTGTTTGACCACAAAATGCATATCTTGGTTCAATAATTAAATTTATGTAGCTAAGAGTTAATCTTAGCTAATAATAATATCCCTAGATGGAGTTTTGAAAGAATCAACAAATATTAGATGGGTTCGGTCGGATAATGGTAGCGACATGTTATAAATATTCTAGAAAACAAAAACAATAATATAGCACTCAATAACAATGAATGACAATAAATGACATTTAGGTAAATAGGAGGAATGGTTTGTAAACACGTGATTTTTGACCCTCCCCGAGAATTTTTACATTTTTTAGCGTAAATATTTAATTTAAGCCTAATATAGCTATTTTAGCTAATTTTGACCATTTTACTTTATTTCGTTACAAAATGAAAAAATACAAAAAAAGATATATATATAAATTTTAGTTTATGTATTTGTCGTAAACTTGAAAAATACAAAAAATAGTACCTTATTTTATCTTTATATAATTTCGAAAATTAGAAGAAAAAAAAA
>MU782572.1:26533-44810 GCA_026770625.1 Nicotiana glauca | reverse complement strand
AGGATTAATTAAATAACATCGTGTTCTTATTCTCGGTTCCGGGCAAAGAATAATATTCGGGTTCAAACTACCCAGTTTTAGGCTTAATTTGCGGACCTAGCCCATAATAACCCGAATTCACCGCACATGGGGAACACGGACAGATCAGACCCATCAGTCTTGGACCCACGTGTAGACCCTTTACCCTTGTCTTTCACGTGGGGAGTGCTGGCAGATAAAAAGGCACATGGCCATCACACTTTTGAAGACAAGATGATGAGGTTTTAATTTTTAAAAAAAAAGGAAAGACCACTGTCAAAAAGAAAAAGGAAGAAAAGAATACATAAGAAAAATATAAAAAAGAGACTATTGTCCTTCATTTTGAGGGAGCTAACGTTTTTTTAGGGGGATACTACTGTTGAATGATCTTCTCCATTTTCTAGAGAACAAACCACAACAAAAGAAAACCCAAAAATACCACTATTCATCATCTTTTTCTCCAAAGCCAAAAACAAGACCAAAAACACACGGTTGAACCTTCTTCTTCAGGCAGGGTCACGTTTTTTTGAACAATAAAAAATACTACTATTGTTCATCTTCTTCCTAAGAGCAAAAAACACAAAAATCCTACTGAGCCTCCCGTCGACCAGTCCCACACACCTCGTCCAAACGACCACCCCATCTCCAACCATCAGCCCCTCCCGTCGTCAACCTCCAACAGCTCGTCGCGGCAGCAACCAGATGACCCCTCACCTGTCCGTCTACCATTGTCATGTCCAAACGACAAGCTGCTGCTGCGCTCACTCCTCCATAACAACCTTCGACCACACTCCCAAACAACCCGTCAAGTTCGTCGAGAGAGAAGGTGAGCACCGAGGTCGTTGACAGTCTTGGTTCGAGCTTTCCGTTTCCGTTGAGGCCATAGTTGTTCGTCGAGGTCCGGTACGTTGAGGTCGAAAAAAGATTTGAAGTTGTTTTTCTGTTATTTTGCTACCGTGGATCTGAACTTCATCTCCTGCCTTCCGACTTTATTTGGTTAGTTTTTCCATTGTGTTTGCTGCTAGATCTGTCCACGCTTGTTTCTCTATTGTTATTTGAAACTATTTGTTATTTAAATTGAAGTTTAAGCAGCTTGTTGGATTGTTTGAATGATTACAAAAAATTCACAAAATTCTTATTATCGTTTACTGATTCAAATGCCGAGACGGAATATGTTTTTTCTCAATTCTCTGTGCGTTGAAAGGTATGTGGCTTGATGGGTGTGTGATTTTGTATATGTAGCACGTAAATCAGAGGGAGTATGTAAGTCATAAAGTGCAGAGAATTAAAGTGTGTGCGCAAATGCTATTGGATAAGATAATAAAGTGTGTAATTAGGTCATAACAATGTTGGCAAAGTGCTATGAGATTTGAAAGTTTGAATTTCATGAATTTTTGATTAATTTAAAAATACCTTTGATATGGTTAGTAGTTCATAAAGTTAAAGCTTACACTCTTTCTATAATAATATCCATAACCCATGGCCCTCATGTAATTGACTCTAACTCCTTAGAATTCGGATGTGCCATTTAGCGAATTTTCATGACCTTCCGCAAAGTTAATAACACGTTAGTCGCTTTAGGAACGCGTGTTAATAAATATTACCTTCCTAATACGGGTGTGCATTTCATGTGACCCAAATCCAAATCTCAGCGAAGTCGAAATGTGTTAAAAGTCACGGGCGTACTGGTACGGCGTGATTCGAGATGCATTTTCACGACGTTGCAATTCTAAAATAAAAATAAAAATAAACAATAAGTATAAATAAAAGCGGTTGATTAATAAAAGGCACATAAAAGTAGAACATGTTTAAAAATCAGATAAATAAGCCAAATATGACAGTTGAGCGACCGCGCTAGAACCGCGGAACTCGGGAATGCCTAACACCTTCTCCCGGGTTAACAGAATTCCTTATCCAGATTTCTGGTTCGCGGACTGTTAAATAGAGTCAAACATTTCCTCGATTCGGGATTCAACCGGTGACTTGGGACACCATAAATCTCCCAAGTGGCGACTCTGAATTAAATAAATAAATTCCGTTTCGATTGTCCTTTAATTGGAAAAAACTCCCTTTACCACGCCCTTCGCGGGGTGCGGTAGTGCCAAAAGGAGGCGTGACATGGTTCACCCAACAAATGATGGATTAAGTGGATGTTCTCGTGAAAATGATGAATGACAAACAAATCTTTGAATATTCAAGTTATTCTCGGATATGATTGAAAAGTATGGACAAGAATCTTGGTAAAAATATGGTATTTGTATCCTAGCAAGAGAGACGAATCTTTTAGTCAAAGTGTGTTCTTTACAAATGAATGTCACATGCCCCCTATAATTATCTCTTTTTTATTTATATGGGACATGTTCCTAAGAAACTCTAATAGTACAAGTGCAGAGAATATCCACTAGAATATTATTTGTAATGTCTATCTCTAAACTAGGCGTTACAACTCTGTCAACGGTACTCGACCTCGACCTCGTCCCTTGTTAGCACCTCGACTATGGCTCTTGTTGATGACCGCCTTTGTTGACTACGGCTCTTGTTGATTCTTCAACTACAGACTTCGTTGCTTCTTGGGCCATCTCGACAAATAACGACTTGAGAATTCTTTCCTTAGTGATATCTTGACTTAAATTCCAAGGGCAGATTTTGATTCATACAATAGTTCGTGGAAACGGGAAGAGAAGGAAAATTAAAGATATCCCAGGGCGGAGAAAGAATATTATGTACGTGTTCAAATATAAAATATTAGGTGTGGATTTAGATCAAATCAATATCTTTAGAAATTTTGTATTTGCAATAGAAAATTCATTATATGTATATAAAATTTTAATAGTGAATCTAGTAACAAAGTTAGAAATATGAATTCAGTGTCAAAAGCAAAATTCTTAAATTTTAAATTTTGGTTCCTGTCTTTGAAATTGACCCTTAGGACCTACTTACTACATATGTTGTCACTAGCTAATTACTACTAGCACTTTTCCTCCCTTTCTATCTCAAGCTGGAGATTCTGTACATACACGATGACTCTGGCGAGTTGCAAAATAGGATCGATGTGAAACATCTATCAATATTACCCCTTTTCAGCTTTCTTATAAAGCTTTAGATTTCCACCTTTAAACACCAAAAAGATGATAAACAATTTACTTTTCGATATTGTAGCTGAAAATTTATGCTTTCGGTTAGTCTACAACTCTAGAGATCGGACCAAAAGTTGATGAGTTTAGTTTACGTTGTGTTAAAGTAGTACATCATTCGATTTTTTCCAAAAAAAACCTACCTAGTTAGCAGTTAAAAAAATTATCTTATGTATAATCTGAGTATGAAACAACAAATAAAATAATTCTGGTAAGGAATTTTAGTAACTCAGTTGGTTGGTTATCAAAACATTCACCTTATTGATAAAAGTTCGGCTTCCCAACTTGTATTTGCCTCCCCATTTCTTCTTTTCTTACCCGCTATGCAATTAAAAGATTAAAACAAATACTTTTGATAAATTGAATTTATTTTAAATAAATTCTATGAATTCATGATTAAATTTCATAAATAGTCAAACAATTATAGGTTTTTTGCACGAAAACCATATAACTTTGTTTTGTTACCTAAAGTCACAACACCCATGGTGGAAAAAAAAGAAGTCACAACACTATCTTCTTGGTAACCAAATGGTCACAATAGCCAAAAAAATATAACTTTCATTGGACTTTTTTCTCACTTTTGTAGCTTTTTAAAATAACTATAAAAATAAAAATATATGAATGAAGATATAAGCTGGCTAGATTATCTTTTTTTTTTCTTTCCACTAATTTTATCCTGATATTAAATACAAAGAAAATAATGACAACAACCTTCATATTCTTCTTTTTATCAAGTTAAGAGGCAAAGCTAAGTCACAAAATGAATCCAACTAAAGGTTACAAGTTTCCAACTTTACAATTTCTCGTTTCAATTTTCAAAGTTTTAAAAACTTTGCCTAATAGTTTAAAGTGGCGGATGCACATAGGCACTTGTGGGTGCTTAAGCACCCATTAACTTCGATCATATTTAGGAAACTTATATAGGCAATTGTATAAATATTTAGATAAATATTGAATGAGCACCCACAAGTAAATTTATTTTTCCTCTTCTTTCGAAGTCTTTATCGACGAGCACCCATAACTTTAAAATCCTGGATCCGCCACCGAGTTTATGACTTTGAATAATCTACTCAAATTTTCTTACTAACAAATAATGTTTTTTATAGCAAAATCGAAAGCAGTATATTGTAAAATATGGCTAATATTTTGTTAACTTAAAACAACTCTTGCCAATATAAATATTACTAACAAATGTTTGGAGTAAAATTGGATGTTTTATGTTTTGTAAGTATATTGCACCTATAATTAAGCTACAATTATGAAAAAAGAATAGCACATCTTGTAATGCAGGTACTAAGTGACTAGTAACATTACCTCAAATATATTTCCCGATAAAATTTAAAAAAATGATGACACTGGCTCGGTTCTTCACTGGTGAAAATATGTTATATCCATATATGGATCTACACTAATAAATCATTCGGTTTATAATAGGATTTAGATTTGCTTCTTCCCTTGAAAAAAGCAAATTATGAAGGTTATTGTGATTAATTTGCTTTTGTATTTAAAAATATTAATTTTAATTTTAAAATCTATTTTGATAAAGCATATAAAAGAAACAAAGTTGCGCACTTTTTGGCTACCCAGGGATCTAAGCAAGCAAACAATACCCCTATGTCTCTTGTGGAACAACCGCCGAATGCCTTTCTGAAAATAGTCCATGGCGATAAGATTGGCTCTACTAAATCTAGGCTTGTATCTACTACTGTATTTGGTAAGCTAGTTGAACTTGGGAACTCTTTTGTCACTTGCAATCTTAATGTAAACAGTTCGGTGGCGGTACCTATGAATGAGCTCAATAGGACTCTTGCTTTGTGTAATAGAATTAGTTAATGAATGAAGATTTGTATTTCTTTCCCAAAAAAAAAAAAAAAAACTGATGGAAAAAAGAAGAAGTTAATGCCTCTCCATTTGTCTTTTTAGGTCATTTGTATAAAAAAGAGTAAAAAAATGTGAAAGAAATACGTAAAAGTTTCACTAGTAGAATCCGTGATTATTGTTACCATTTGGTTATCTAGGCCATAATTTTGTAATTTAAGTGACAAAACAAAGTTTTGTGACTGAGATTCAAAGAAAATTATAGTTGTGTGACCATTTACAAAATTTATCTCTAAAATTAGCTCTTACTTCTTAAAATTTCCCATTTTAATTTAGATCAAGAATTTAAACAGGATATTACTTTATTCCACGTTTAGTTGAATTTTTAAATTCGGAATTATTAATTTTAGAATGAATTTATATCACAACTATGGTGTTATTCTATCCCACATTTAGGATAGGATAATTGTAAAGCCGGAATAAAATATTACAATAATAAAGATGACATCCTTCAAGGCTCTTCCTCCAAAGTACTTTAAAAAATCAAATGTTAAATTTGAAAAAATGGTTTATCGCGACTTATTTAGTATATACCAAACACATGTTTATATTATATACATTTATATTTCATTTGTCAGTCCAATGAATCAAACATCTAATCAAAATATATGCACTATATAATCTTGTTGCTATTTGATCCTCGTATTATAATCCCATCATTATAATCTCGATAACTCGAGGGCGTAAGCAAAAAATTTTATAAGTTGTATCGAAATTTATAGAAGAACAAGAATAAATATATTTAGTTATCAAAACTTTAAATAAAAAATAGCCTTAGTCTATTAGTTTTGTCGTCTTAAATTAGAAAAAGTTATGAGTTCAATTCTACTTGATGTAACGATTTTTAACTTCAGAGGCTTTCTCAAATATTTGCAAGAAATAAATGTATTTATCCTACTTATCGTTTTTCTCATGGTATTAATAAATATATTAAGTAAAAAATTACGGCAAAGCAGTATTGCGTGACACCGCTATGTTGAACATGCGCCCGATCCGCCCCTGGGATAACTTATTTTCCGAGCAAACAACCCCTAAAAGATTTGTCAACTTTCTCAACTTTATATTTATTGCTTTCACTTCATAGGAAAGAAACGTTCGAGTAGCAATTAATAAGAGGTAGCTAGTTTATATGCAGAAGCAAGAAGGTACAGTCCCTCATAAAAGTAATGCATCACCATCACATTATATTCTTGCTTCAATAAGTTAAACTGATCTATCATCTTTAGTGGGTCGATCGAACATAAAAAGAAAATCAACCAGTTGAATGGTATAAGGGCAAATTCTTTAGTTATTAATCATAGTTATGCTATAATGGTGAATATAATCTGGTTAGGTTAGGTGTGAAATAAGGATTGAGAGAACGTTTAACCTATTTGTTGTGAAAGACTTTAATTCTGATAAATAGACACATTAATAATGTTTCCTTTTACAGCTCATTTGCCTTCAAAATCAATTCATACAAATGGAACATATATCATCGTGCTAGACAAGACAATGAGACATCATCCTCTAGAGGATGTTTCGTTTCTTGTTCCTAAAATGTATTTTCTGTGATTTCCAACCTCTTTTTATAACATGTACAATTGTTGAGTACAGTCGAACATCTTCATAACAATCTCGTTTGTTCCAAATATTTTTACATGTTATAGCGAAGCGCTATATAGAAAACATATATTATAACATAATATGAAAATTGATTCCGGAAAAACTTGACTTTTCTAATGAAGTGTTATTATATAGGGATGTTGTTATATAGATGTCTGATTGTAAATATTTGCGACGTATCACTATATCGAGTTGACATAATATGCGATTGAGTTTTTTAATAATGGTAATGTCGGGGTCAGTTTATACTTTATATACACCTAAATTAGTCCACCAAATATCTGTAATCACTGGCTAATACAATTATCGGGTAAATTTTGTCTGTCAAAGCTTTGGTAAAATCTAAATGAGAATAATTCTGACATTTCAATGAAAATTTAAAGGTCGGGATCAGTTTATGACCTAAATTGATGCACCAAATATCTGTAACCTCTCACTAATACAATTATCGGATAACTTTAATTTTGTCTATCAAAGCTGTATGGGGTCAAATTTGGCCCTATACGTCTCTACGTCGAAGGGTACGCCCAGTAAGTATACGTCTCTACGCCGAAGGGTACGGCTCGGATGTAAGGATGAAGGCGACGTCAGTCAGAACTCGGCGTCCTTGCTAGGAGGACGTCGACCACTTTTTGTATTTTTTTAATTATTATTCCAAGGAAGGTGAATCCCTATATAAAGAGGATCTTCCCATTGTAATAAGGCATCAGTATTATTCTTGAATAATACAACTCTCTCATTTCTCCTACTCTCTCTCTATCTCTATCTCTAACGAACATCTTCTCTTGAGTTCATAATATCATCTTACAATATTAGATCTACAACAATAACATCATTCTTATATCTCTGAGTCTATTATATTTGATTACGATTTACCCTTTCATATTTTTGATTGTTTTCTAGCTTACAAAGTATATTCTTAACTTTTGAGCTAAATAATTTGGCGCCGTCTGTGGGGATTTCGAGAATCAAAATCATAGTATCCACCTAGAGATTAACCAACTACCTTTCTCTACACCACACGAAAATAAAAGATGGCCGAAAACAACACTAGATCGAAAGCTATAATGGGTGTCACAGCCAATCTTCTTGGTCCTCTCAACGAGGCCAGTGACGATGTCATCACAAATGCAACCCCCAGCATCACACCATGTGCAGAGATCTCATCTTTCCCATCCGAAGATCTGATGATCTTGCACGAAAAGGGAGCTTTCACCTCTGCTGCTAAAGAAGCACCCTTATTGGTTAAAAAACTACTGGAAGAGTGGCTAACAACCACCCTAAGTGGCTTGGTTGAGAAATCACCGCAAGGCAACATCAGGCGTGTACCGACAGTAAACACCACAGCTGCCATGGGCGAACCTGAGGTTACACAAGTAAATAACCAACCCATCGAGGTACAGATCAGCGATGGTACGCTAACAGCTATCCTAAAGAAGATGGAAGAAATGGAAAATAAAAACAAGGCACTCCGCGACCAAATGAAGGAACACCAGGAGAGGTTCGACAAGATCCCCGGAGCTCCCAAGTTGCTACCAAAACGTGACGTGGGAGGGTTCGTAGAATAACCATACACTGAAGAAGCTGCCCCTTACTCTATCCCGAAGACCTTCAAGATGCCTCCCTACTTGAGGGTGTACGACGGAACCACCGATCCCGAGTACCATCTGATCCACTACGTCACTGCTGTGAAGGGAAACGACCTATCAAAAGAATAGGTACCGTCGGTGTTGCTGAAGAAGTTTGGCGAGACGTTGACAGGAGGGGCCTTGACATGGTACTCTCAGTTACCAGCTAAGGCAATATCAACATTCGAGGAAATGGTGGATAAGTTCGTCACCGCCCATGCGGGTGCGAAGAAAGAGGAAGCAAGGGTCAACGACATCTTCGCCGTCAGACAAACCACAAGAGAAGGGCTCAGGGACTTCCTAGCCAGGTTTAACAGGGTAAGGATGAGTCTGCCAAATGTATCGGAAAGTATGGCGGTCGCCGCTTTCCAGAACGGGCTAAGCAGGGACGGTTCGAGGGCGACCAAGAAGCTGCTGAGCTGCCTCATAAAATATCCCCCTACCACATGGGAGGAAATCCACAACGCCTATCGTGCCGAGGTACGAGCGGACGAGGATGATCTCAATGGGCCAACTCAACGGCTAACGGCGATACACTCAGAAACAAGGAGAGATCGACGCAATGAAGGACGGCGAGAACAACTCCCACGCTCCAACAGAGACCGACATCAGCCATACACTAGATCCTCCCATCTACCACCTAAACATACGGACGCGTTATAGCGATACGTAGCCCCACTCCGAAGCGAAAGAGGTACGCCTCCCTTATTATCCGCACATAACTTTTGCGTGTCTCCTTCAGAAATAGTATACGCACTGGAGAAGCTAGGCACCAAGGTGCAGTGGCCGCAGAAGATGAAATCGGGCCCTGCCACAAGTAAATCAAACGTCCTATGTGAGTTCCATCAGGAACGGGGACACAAAACCGAAGACTGCATAGACCTACGGCAAGAAGTCGTCAGAATGCTGAACTAGGGATACCTGAGGGAAATACTCAACGACAAAGGGAAAATCAATTTTGCACGTGGACGGGAACAACCCCGCGGGCCGCCAAAGCCGCCTTCCCCAACACGAACGATAAACATGATCATCGGAGGCGGCGACGACTCAGTGATCAGTCACGTCAAATTCGCCAACACACACAGACCGAAGCGGACCATCGCCCATGAACGGTATGACGACTTCGAAGATAGTATCACCTTCGATAAGTCCGATGTCGACGGTTTGTCTTTCCCTCACTATGATGCTTTAGTTATTACTTTGCGTATCGCTGATACGGATGTTAAAAGAGTCATGATCGACGACAAAAGTGGCGCCTGTATTATCCACCTAAGGGTCCTTGCACAAATGGGACTCGAGGATAGGGTAGTACCGCAACACTATCTGGTCTCAACAATGTAGTGGAACAGACATCCGGAGAAATAACAATGCCCGTCTTAACGGGAGGAGTCACATTGGAAACAACTTTCCACGTGATGAACCAAGAAATGGCGTACAACGTCATCATAGGACGCCCGTGGATACACGCCATGCGAGCAGTTCCTTCAAGCCTTTACCAAGTGATCAAATTCCCTACCCCATAGGGAGTATTCAGCATTAGGGGAGAGCCACGCATCGCCCAGGAATGCTACAAAATAGCTCAAGATTGCGCCCACACCCAACAACTGAAGGGGGCAAGTGCGGAAGCATAGTAATTAGTCATGTCGGGGACTAAAGTCGACCCGACAGCGGACCCTATTAGAGATCCCGATGTCGTGGAAGCCTGTAAAGCAACGGTCGAAGATCTCGACCCAGTCTAATTGGATGACACCGACCCAGCAAAGAAATCCTACATCGGCCACGGCTTCGCCAACCCAAGTAAGTATCGTGAATTCCTAACTAACCATGCAGATCTATTTGTTTTCTCCCATTCAGATAAGCCGGGGATTCCGCGAGACATCGCCACCCACAAGCTGAACGTCGATCTATTATATTCGCTCGTGTGGAAAATAAGAAGGAAATTCAATGCCGCAATCAACGAAGCGGTCAGCGAGGAAGTAGACAAACTACTTGCCAACGGCTCCATCAGGGAATCAAAGTACCCCCAATGGGTCACCAACGTCGTCATGGTAAAAAAAAATGGGAAATGGAGAATGTGCGTAGATTTCACCGATCTGAACAAAGCGTGCCCGAAGGATTCATTCTCACTACCTCACATCGACCAATTGATCGACGCCACCGCAGGACATGAGCTGTTGAGCTTCCTAGATGCCTACTCCGGCACAATCAAATCATGATGGCCAAAGAGGATTAGGAGAAGACGACTTTCATCACCCATCAAGGGACTTACTGCTACAAGGTAATGCCCTTCGGGCTCAAAAATGCAGGGGCTACGTACTAGAGACTGTTCACCAGTATGTTCAAAGAGCAGCTCGGTAAGACTATGGAAGTCTGTATCGACGATATGCTGGTGAAGTCGATAAGAAAAGAGGATCACATCGACCACCTGAAGGAAGCCTTCAGAATATTGAGGAGGTACGAGATGAAACTGAACCCCGAGAAATGCGCCTTCGGTGTAGCCTCGGGGAAATTCTTAGGATTTCTCGTATCAAAACGAGGTATCGAGGTCAACCCAGATCAGATCAAGGCGATAGACGCAATACCTGAAATGCTGAACAGCAAAAAAACAGGTGCAAAAGCTGACAGGGCGAATAGCCGCCCTATCTAGATTCATCTCGCGATCCTCTGACAGATGCCACAAATTTTTCAACGTACTGAGAAAGGACAATGGGTTACATTGGAATGAGGAAGGTGTCGAAGCCTTGAGAAAACTGAAGGCGTACCTGTCTTCGCCACCACTGCTGGCCAAAGCAAATCCGGGAGAGCCCCTACTGGTGTATTTGGCCGTATTCGAGGTCGCCGTCAGCGCAGTATTGGTTCGCGAGACCAAAGGTACGCAATCCCCTATTTACTATATTAGCAAAACCTTAGCGGACGCTGAAACACGGTATCCACACCTTGAAAAATTAGCTCTGGCGTTGGTGGTAGCTTCACGGAAGCTCAGACCCTATTTTCAATGTCGCCCCATAAAAGTAGTGACAACATTCCCCTTGAGAAGCGTCCTACATAAGCCTGAGTTATCGGGCAGGCTCGCCAGATGGGCCATAGAGCTCAGCGAGCACGATATCTCGTATCTCCCGAGAACCGCCATCAAGTCGCAAGTACTCGCCAACTTCGTAGCCGACTTCAGCGCAGAAATACTGCTAGAGGCGGAACAAAAGGCACATCGTGCCCCCTCCAACACCGACCTATGGGCTCTTTACACTGACGGCGCCGCTAATACCTCGGGATCGGGACTGGGACTCATTCTCGAGGTCCCCACGCGTGAAATAATTTGCCAGTCCATACGATGCCCCGAGATGACTAACAACGAGGCCGAGTACAAGGTTGTTATTGCAGGTATAAAACTAGCCATCAAGTATGGAGCTCGACGACTCGTTCTCCATTGCGACTTCCAACTCGTGATGACCCAGGTCACTGGGACTTACCAAATCAAGGAGCAGAGATTGCAAAAGTACCAGTCAGAAATCCACATATTAATGTCTGAGCTCGATGAGTGTCGCTTCGAACAGGTTTCAAGGGCGCGGAACGCTGAGGCAGACGGCCTAGCAAAATTAGCCGCAGCCACTAAAAACTTCTACAAAAAAAGCGTGGTCACCCTCCTTCATTCAGCCATTGATCATACTGAGGTACTCTCCTTAAATTTGACTTGGGACTGGCATAACCAGTTTGTGTCCTATTTGCAGATGGAACACTCCCACCTAACAAAAAAGAAGCCAAGAAGCTCCGCGTACAGGCTGCCCGGTATTGCCTGATAAACCACGAGCTCTACAAAAAGACTTTTGGCGGACCCCTGGCCAAGTGCCTAGGGCCGCACCAAACGACACCAGTACTCGAAGAAGTACACGAAGGTCATTGCGGCACCCACACAGCCAACCGCGCCCTCGTGCGCTGCTTAATAGGTCCTCCAGTGCTTGATGCTTGGCACGGCATCACCGATACTTCTTTACCACCTTGTTAAAGGTGGCGGCCCTTCCTTTGCGCTTGCCGACCCCTCTCTATATCTAAAATGAGAGTCTAAAGAAGAGGAAAAAGAGAAAAGGCAAGTCAGTATGCACCAAAGTTCACTTTACGATACATGAAGAAAATCAAAATATACCTGCAAGGCCGCGCCAGCAACCCTCCGAGATAAATCCCCATCGCTAACACCTTTTAACATCTCGCGCTCAGCGGCCGCACATAGCAGGGTCATATCCGCTGCAGCCTGCTCGCTGTGTTGCAACAGGTGATACCCGTCTGGAATCAGAATTCGGTGGTTAGATCCACCCGCAATCATCCCCACACGGGCTGGACCTATGGTTAGTGCATCTGCATCCGCGGGGGCGACCTCAGGGTCCACCCTCTCACCATCACCCGCTTCTTCAGCGGCAGCCGACGAGCCACCCTCCGGAACTTGTGCTGGAGTGGCATCAGGAACTACCCTCCCTTGGGAAGCCGACCTCCCAGAATGGATGGCATCAGCCATAAAAACTGGCCTTGACTCCTAACGGGGCTCACTCGCCCCCTCATCTTCTGTGGCTATACCCTTGTCAGTCATCAACCGACGTCTTTTCCTTTCTGGCGGCTCCTCGCCCTCGGAAGTCTCCTCCACAGGCCGTGGGGATGGTGGTAAAGGAGTTGCTTCACTTGTGGACGCAACCACGGGCGCAACCTCAGGTTGAGGAACCTCCAGAACGCCGTCACTAGGCGAGCCACAAGGTATGTATTCGTCTTCAGAGTCAGTCCTCGCCCCAAGCGAGGTAACGACGCTCTTCTTCTTCTTCTTGGGGGCGCTCCGACCTGCCAACACGAATAAGTCAAGTAACAAAACCTAAGGAAACCCCCCAAACCATAATCAGAGTTACCTGGCGGGCCGTATCGTTCACGAAATGCAGCCCAGGTGTGGCATTCCTCCGCATACGGAATCATTCTCTCCACCCACGACCTAATATTTTCAATGAACCGAGGTGGAGAAGCCCTCGCTACAAAAAGGGGGAAAAGCAAGAGAAATTACAATGGTCGTACGGTCAAAATCGCAAACAGTCCTGAAATTCTACAAGTAAAAATACTTATGTTCTAGATTCCATCTTTCTGGGAACCCTTCAGGATTCGACACCAGGTGCTCCGTCCTGATGTAGAAGAATTTACGCCAAAAGCGGCGATTAGTCTTGTCGTCGGCTTTAACAACCAAGCCCCTTGTGCCACGACTTTTCAGCTGCAGCATGGTACCCCTCAGGTAACCGGAGCTGAATAATTGTAAGAGGTGGTGGACCGAGACGTTGCACTCAGCCCTTGCCGCATAGCTGGTCATAATACGGCACACCTTCAAAGTGTAGGGAGTGAGCTGAGCCGGGAACACGTTCTAAAAACGACAAAGCTCCTCCATCAGGGGGTAAATTGGGAGACTGTAACCGATCAAGAATGGGTACTCATAGAATATGCAGTACCCAAGCCGATGCACATTGGCATAGTCTGTCCCGGCCTGCACCATCTCCACGTGGCCCAGAATATGGTATGTCTCTTGAAGTTCATCCAAGTTGGATTGTAATAACTCACTGTGCTCCCAGGGAAGGGCTGAGCTCCTCGTTGGAAAATCCCTACGAGCATGTATCTCCTTCGGGAGGACGTTGTCTACACTAAGAGGAACAAGGGCCTTCTCTGCATTTTCCCTTTCACCACTGTAAGATGGTGGAACCTTAGATGGGGTATTACCCTTAGCCTTTTTACTACTTTGTCCACGTTTTATTATGATATTTTCTATGAGAAATAAAGCTCTAACGATAAGAAGTGTGGTTTTAAAAGAAATGGAAGGGCCTCGCATGAGATAGCAGTTACTAGAGAGAAAGATGAAATAGGAAGCAGAAAAAGTTCACAGGTTCGAAAGATAAAATAGATTGAACCTTCCCCCTATTTATATGGTTAGGATGCACGGAAAACAAAGAGGCATGATTCAAAGCGGGCGCGGGAAACCAAAACATCACATCAGCCCCTGAACCTCCTTGGGAGCAAGTATAATTATGACTCATGCGGGCAATGACGTCATTTCAAAAAGGGGGCCACGCGTCAACGGCTTAACGATGCCATATATTTCCCTTCACTCACGTCATCGCCCCCATAGTAAGGTCAAAATTTTCTAAAGACGAGGTCTGCATTTTCGCCCATTGAAGGCGTCTACTGGATACGCCTCCAACGAGCGGAGGGACTAACTGTATGGGGTCAAATTTGGCTCTATACGTCTCTATGTCGAAGGGTATGCCCAGTAAGTACACATCTCTATGCCGAAGGGTATGGCTCGGACGTAAGGATGAAGGCGACGTCAGTCAGAACTCGGCGTCCTCGCTAGGAGGACGTCGACCACTTTTTGTATTTTTTTAATTATTATTCCAAGGAAGGTCTTTCCCTATATAAAGAGGATATTCCCATTGTAATAAGGCATCAGTGTTATTCTTGAATAATACAACTCTCTTATTTTCTCCTACTCTCTCTATCTCTATCTCTAACAAACATCTTCTCTTGAGTTCATAATATCATCTTACAATATTAGATCTACAACAATAACATCATTCTTACATCTCTGGGTCTATTATATTTGATTACGATTTACCCTTTCATGTTTTTGATTGTTTTCTAGCTTACGAAGTATATTCTTAACTTTTGAGCCAAACAAAAGCTTTGATAAAAATTTAAAAGAGAATATATAATGCACCTAGTGTGGCCATTGGTGTGATTCAAACAATTTTGTTTTGTACTTCCCTCAAAAGACTCAAAACATCTAATTTCAAAGTGGAACCAAATTCGTTTTTATAGTTACATGTTAATTAAAAGCTATACAAAAGTACTATTACAGGTAATTTTTATGATAAAAATACTCGTAATAAAAAGGGAAAAAAACGAATTGTAAAGCAATGACGACACAAAAATAGAAATATTAAAATATTAATTCCAACAAATTTAAAGAACTTACAAGATGTTTATTAATAATAAGCTATAGATTTTCGTGGAAATTCATATTTATTTTTATTATTATTGTTGTTGTTATTATTATTATTCATGTTATTTCAACTATTACTAAAAAGGTCTGCATATATGCAAACTATGTTTTAGCATCCGCGTGTGTTAGATAGATGTGTTATGGTGGATCATAAAATAATTAAGTAATTTCTATGTCGCGGTTGGTGGCTTGGGGTGCACCCGTGGCCTAATTTTTTAAAAGCAAATTCTACATTAGAGGTTAATATATGTTGATTTGTTTACAAAAGGGTCATATTTTCCTATGTCGTGTAGTTGTCCCTAAGACTATAATGATTGGGTGCGAAATATAAAAGAAATCTCAAGTCAATTCATAAGTTTCTAAATTAGATCATCATTAGATATGAAACAGACTTGGTCATTTTTGTATTAATAACAAGAAACAATACAATATACTTATTATATTAGTAACAAAAGGAAGTAGTGGCCCTCGACTTAGCTTTAATTTAAATTAGCTTTTAATTTGAAACTATTGGTACGCAGGTTCAAATCAAATCAAATGTCTTTCAAGGTAATAGTAGCGATTTTGGCGCCTTTCAACTTTCAATTAGACCACTTATCTAAACTTTTTCCCTTGCTTTTTGCTAGTTCTATGTGAAAAGCTCCTGCAGCTACAATTATTGTCAAACCAGAACATTTTACTCCGTCTTTTTAAGAAAAGAAACATTTTAATATGTATTCTTTATTAAACATCTGGCCTTTTATTATGTCAATGTCAATTTAAATTTGTGTTTATTTTACTTGTAAACCCATATAAATTAAGTGGGCGTTTGGACATAAGAATTGTAAAATTTAAAAAACAAAAATCAAGTAAAAATGGTATTTGAAAATTAGAGTTGTGTTTGGACATGAATATAATTTTGGGTTGTTTTTGAAGTTTTGTAAGTGATGTGAGTGAACATTTTAAAAAATAGTTTTTTAGTGTTTTTCAAATTTTCGAAAAATTCCAAAATGCATCGTCAAGTGAGAATTAAAATTTTTATGACCAAAAGCGGTAAGTGAAAAAATTTCGACAAAAAGTAAAAATTTCTTATGTCCATACGAGCTCTAAGTTTCCTTTAATTTGCATGGTTACCGCATTGGGGTCTAAATAAATAGCACATTAGGGCTAGTGAGGAAGCCGTAATGTGTATTTTTAGTTGGAATTTTTACCTCATATAGCAAATATTTATACCTTATTTATTATAAATAAATACTATTTTATAAAATTATATCGTATAGCTACCTTTTAGGTTTTATAGCAAATTATGTATTTATGCTCAGTTCCTACTGTTAAGCCATTAAATACGTTGTGAAATATTTTTCTCTCTCATACTTTCTATTGACTCTCTTCCAATAACACCAGTATTGTATACAATTTTGTTAAATCCACGTTCTCTCTCCACTATCTCTCTCCTAACCCAGTATCTTCCCCAAGAATATAATCTCCATTATCAACTGATTCATCTCCATTCTCTCTCTCTCAAATTTCAAAATTGTTTGACCAAAAAAGTTGAGGTAAGTGTTAAACTTGTTTTCGCTGGCGCATGTATTATTTTGTATATTTTTACTTTTTTTTTATAGAAACAATCACCATTGTTAACCTTTTACAGAAAACTTAGATTTTCTTCTTCAATGGCTGATTCAACTCCTTACAAGAGAGTTATCCGAGGTATACCGACCAAAGCACTCAATTTTCAAGGGCCATTTTTCGATTTGCAAATCACTCAAGCGAAACATGTATTTGCAGGTTCAGCAGCAAATACAGTTGCGGAAAAGAGAACAAAAATACGCAATGGCATATCGAAACAAGCCCAATTTCAGAAATTTCTGAAAGAATCAACATTTTCACTGTTTGTTTTTAGATGTATTCAGATGTATTTAGATACATTTGGATGTATTTAGATGACTTTCGTTGTTGTATTTATGAATGTATTATATAATTCAAATACACATATGTATTTTACTGATAAATAGTTATTACAGTGACTTTCATTATTTATTTTTAAATGTATTTAGATGTATTTTCAAGACTTCCACTGTTGTACTTATGAATATGTTATGTATTCCAAATACATGTATTCTTCTAAAATGAGTAAATGTTTTGAAAATCTACAGAACGATAACAGCAGAAAATGAGGGATTGAAAATCTAGAGATTGTTTGTTTTGTGGTCTTTTTCGGCTGGAAAATCTTTTCTTTAACGTGAAATATAGATTGTGCGTGTTATAATTGAGTTAGTTGAGTTATATTATGAGTCTATCGCATTAATTGATTCACTTACCGTTTTAAACAGTTGAAAAGACTATTTTTTACGCAGTTTACGTTACTGTATTCACAAATACAGCTCACGAATACAGTCGAATGCAATCGAATACAATCGTTGCTTAGCTAGACTCCCATATTTCATACCGAGTTTTGCTACTCTATTCATGAATACAATAGCTTAAATACATCGAATACACTCTATAATAACTGAAAACATAACTATAGGAAGTAATTTAGTAAATGGTAGCTACAGCTAGCTAATAACCACTAAACAATAGTGGTTGATGGTCCAACAATAATGATATCAGATTACTTTTAGTCCGCATAAATTATTTATTTTCGATAGCCGCAGAAATATATAAAATTTATATATTTTTATACTTAGAGGTGCTCTCCTATCTTTTGATTAGGAAAGTGGCATATACCAAGGGGGTAACGATTATTTATTAAAAACAGAGGACTTTGAAAGGTTGGAAGGAGAACTGTTATAAGTTTTGAATGGAACCCTCGGTAAACGGTGACAGTAACTCTAGATAGCAAAATTTCTTATCACATAAGTAGCGACCTGCACGAATAGTGTAATATACATAAATGTCTCTCTCTCTCTCTCTCTCTCTCTCTCTCTCTCTCTCTCTCTCTCTCTCTATCTCTATCTATCTATCTATCTATCTATCTATCTATCTATCTATCTATCTATCTATCTATCTATCTATCTATCTAT
>MU782572.1:8968-25293 GCA_026770625.1 Nicotiana glauca | reverse complement strand
ATATATATATATATATATATATATATATATATATATATATATATATATATATATATATATATTGACTATTATTTTTAGAGCGGCTATATAATATTATTTTTTCAATAACTATTTGTATATAGTCTAGAAATTAATTAATAGGTGGGTGAAGGATAATTTTAAAATATTTGCCAAATGATAGAGATAATTATACCATTTTTCGAATAAAAATTAGAAGTCTCAAGAACGAAAAATATTTGCTTAGACAATTGCCCACTCAAAAAGGTACGGTTATATCCTTTGGGAGGCATAGACAATTTGTGATTAAGATATACATAAAAAAATACAGTTGGATATATAGTATGCATTGTTAATGTGATTTATCAGAAACAGCAAAGTAATTGTGCAGTTGAGCTCGAGAAGAGCTCCAATGGCGGCAATGGAGACTTGGAGAGGAAGATTGAAAATGAGAGAATTTGCAAGACGAGGGAAAAATGAATTTGGAAATGAGAATCTCAACCTCATTAGCTCAACTAAAGAGTATATATACACAATACAAAATAGAAGAAAATAATCGGAGCACAAAACCCAAACTAACTCCTAACTAACTAATGAACTTTGGAAAAACTAACTCTAACTAACTACTAGGTACTACTCGCAATGCTAAATGTACAACTACCCTGAACGGATATAAATAGTACAATACAAAATATCTAATAATCTTAATAACACCCCCCCCCCAAGTTGGAGGGGAGGCTATCACTGACAACTTGCTGAGAATGTTGGAATGTTTGATCCCAGTTAATGCTTTGGTAAGAATGTCGGCAAGTTGATGGCCAGTCCTAATATGATGTAGAGAAATGAGCCCTTCTTATAACTTGTTTCGAACAAAATGGCAGTCCACCTCAATATGTTTCGTTCATTCATGGAACACTGGGTCCCTTACAATATGGAGTGTTGATAGGCTGTCACAAAAGACTTCAACAGGACTGGAGAAAGGGATTGTTAGCTCGTCAAGTAGCCTCTGTAACCACAGTAGTTCACCAACCACCTTTCTAATGGACCTGTCTTCTGCTTCAGCTGATGACAAGGAAATGGTTTCCTGTTTCTTTGATTTCCAGCTAATAGGGCTATCTCCCAGCAGGACAACATACCCTGTGACTGACTTTCTGCAGTCTGGGCATGATGCCCAATCAGAATCACAGTATGCCTTTATTGTATAATCAACATTATTGGCGAAGAAGACCTTTAGGCTGGGATCAGCCTTCAAATATCTCAATGGGTGATATGTTGTTTTCAAGTGTGGTTCCCTTGGATCTTGCATGAACTGGCTTAGATGTTGAACACTAAAAGCAATATCTAGCCTTGTGTTAGTTAGAAAATTCAATTTCCCAACTAACTTTCTGTAGCAGCTGGGATCTGACAAGGGAGCACCTTGTTTTGCCTTTAACTTCACACTTGGATCAAGAGGAGATGATAATGAACTACAGTTGAGGCAGTTGTACTCTTTCAGGAGATCAATCACAAATTTTCTTTGGGAGATGATGACTCCATCATCTTTATAAAGGATTTCAAGGCCAAGGAAGTATTGGAGTCTTCCTAGATCCTTGATCTTGAAGCTATCATGTAAAAACTTCTTTAAAAGCCTTATTTCTTCTAGGTCTGTTCTTGTGAGTATCACATCATCAACATACACTGCTACAAATACTAAAGATGCCCCATTCTTTTTGTAGAATAGTGAATAGTCATGCATGGAATATTAATAACCTCTGGAACATAGTGCTTCTGTCAATTTTGCATACCATTGCCTGCTAGCTTGCTTCAAGCCATATAGAGATTTGTTTAGCCTGCAGACTGATCCTAGTTTAAACACTAATAGTCCAAGAGGGACCTCCATAAATACTTCTTCATTCAAATCTCCGTGAAGAAAGACATTGTTAACATCTAGCTAAACACATGTTCCACCCTCTCTTAACTGCCACATCTATGAGTCTTCTCACAGTGGTCATCTTTACCACTAGTAAAAAGGTTTCTATGTAATCAATTCCCTCTTGTTGGGTGTATCTTTTTACTACCAAATGATCCTTAAACCTTTCAATACTTCTATCAGCTTTATGTTTCACCTTATACACTCATCTGCAACCTATGGCTTTCTTCCCTGCTGGTAGTGAAACTAGATCCCATATGTTATTAGCATGTAATGCATCAAACTCTTGTGTCATAGCCACCTGCCAAGCAGGATTAATAACTGCTTCTTTATATGAAGAAGGTTCATTATCTTGACAGACACTTTGCATCAAAGACTGACTATCATGGATTAGAGCCTCATGGGAGACAAAATGATAGTTTAACAAAAGTGCATTTAAAGATGGTATACAATTGTTAGAGTGCAATTTAGGCACATTATGAATATATTCATTTAAGTATGCAGGTGTTTTGATTTCTCTTTGGGTTCTCCTAAGACAGGGATTATTCTGGTTACTTGTTTGAGAAGGATAACTGCTCAAAACTGGTACATCAAGGTTTGATGCTGGAGATGACTTTAGAAATGGAGCACTATCAATAGTGTGACTTTTGGGAGGTGAAGTGTATGTGGTACTAGCAGGTGACATTTCATTGTTACCAATAGGTGACAATTCATTGTCCATGTGACTTGCACCATCTGGATTGTTTTCTATATTAGCTTGAACACTGTTATCAGTGTCATCCACAAAGTAAACAAAGAGAACACATTTTAGCATATAAGGAAAGGAAGAAACATCTGGAACAATTGCAAAGGGAAAGATATTTTCATGGAAGGATACATCTCTTAAGATTTGAATCTTCTTAGTAGCAAGACTTAGGACTTTATATCCTTTGACTCCAAAGGGGTAGCCTATGAAAACATGTGGAATAACTCTAGGTTCATACTTGTCCCTATGGACTTTAGGTACTTTTGGGTAACACAAACAGCCAAAACTCCTCATTTGAGAATATAATGGTTTCTTTTTGTATAAGATTTCAAAGGGACATTTGTTTTTAAGCTATGTAGTGGGTAGTCTGTTTATGATGTAGGTTGTTGTTATTACACATTCTCCCTAGTATTTCAAAGGCATTTTAAACTGGAACAAGAGTGCCCTAGCTGTTTCAAGTAAATACTTATATTTTTTCTCCACCACACTATTCTGTTGTAGTGTGTATGGGCAAGATTTCTGGTGAATTATCCTCTTTGACTGAAAGAAGGTGTTACTTTCTGAGTTGTCAAACTCTAAGCCATTGTCTATTCTTATGGATTTTATGATAGTTTTGAATTGGTTTTCTATCATTGAAATGAAGGCTTTAATGAACCGGATTGCATTGCTTTTGCATGCCAAAATGTAGTTATGCTAAAGTCATCAACCATAGTGATGAAATACTTGTAGTTATCATGACTGGTGGTGTGATAAGGTCCACATAGAACAGTTCAAAAACACCACTAGAAGTACTGGTTCTTTGAGGAAAGGATAATATGTTTTGTCTGGCCATAGGACATATTGAACACACAAAAGGTTTTTTAGAAGAAAAGGTTACAGGTATAGATGTTATTTCCTTCGTTTTCACAAAGGGCACATGTCCAAGTCTATTGTGCCACAGAATATCATTCTCATGAGATGTATGGGAATTCAGAGAAACACAATTTCTGACTTTATTTACAGATGAAGGAACATTTACATCAATGTTACTACTAACAGATGATGTTTTGTTCAAAAGGGGATTATATACACATGGAAAGTAAGCATCTTGGACATCACATGGGTAAGAAGACAAGCAAGGAATAGAAAACTTGGCTGTAGTTGAAAAGAACTAGTATCTTTGTGTTTCAAGCATTGAGAGCACAAGACGTAAAGTCCATCCTTCACTCTACCAATCTCCAGAGGCCTCTTCAGAGAAGGGTCCTGCAACATACAAATACCATCAATGAAGAATGCAATTTCCCTGAAATGTAGAGTCAACAAATAAATAAAAATGAGATTGTACTTAAAAGAAGGAACAAAAAGGACTTTGTGTAACACAATCCTAGGTGCAAACGTCACACTTCCAACTTTTGTCGCTTTAACTTTGTAGCCATTAGGCAATATGACTAATAGGGGATAAGGTAAGATAGTGATATCACACATGGAGGATCTATTGAAGGTCATGTGGTTTGAGGCCCCAGAGCTAGTATCCATGAATCGGCCTTAGATTTAAAGCACCTACATGACAATTTACCAAAATTTATTGAAGAGGTATAGACTACAATACCTGCAAAGTTCGCAGTTCAGAACTCAAGTTCAAGTTGTTGGGATCCTCCCCTCCACTATTGGCTTTGAAGTGTTGTAGCGAACTCGTGAGTTGACCATATTGTTCTTTGGTGAAACTCATTCCCTGACTCTCATTGTGATGCTCATTCTCATCTCTATTGTTAGTCATTTTGTCAGTTGAAGGACCATGGACATTTGCCACTGCTCTTTTCCTCTATTGAACCTGAAACTTTGATTAGGATTTTGAAAATTTTAATTAGCTCCTTAAATCTCTGATTGTTGCTTTGGAAAGATTGGTTAGAGTTTTGGAATCCTTGAGGGCATCCATAAAGTTTATAGCATTTATCTTTGGTATGTCCTGGCCTCCTATAATGCTCACACACAGGACGAGGTCTGTTATTGGATGTGTAGTTGTTTCCTGGGTCATAATTGGTCTTGAAAGTAGGTTGCTTAGTAGCATTAACATTCAAAGAGGTAGACTCGAACATCAGTTGGTTTCTAAACCTGATCTCTCTTTACTTTTCCTCTTGAATCAGTAAGGAGAAGGCTTGAGCCAAAGATGGTAGGGGATTCATCATGAGAATGCTTCCCCTTACCACAGTGTACACTTCGTTGATCCCCATAAGGAACTGGATTAACCGTCTATCTTGTTCAGCCTTGTGCATGTTCTCCTTGGCTCCACAAGTGCAATTGCAACTGCATTGTGTTTTTGCACTTAAAATGCTAAACTCTTCCCATAGTTTCTTCATCCTAGTATAGTACCCAGTTATATCCAGTGTTCCTTGCGACAAATCATTTATTTCTTTTTGAATTTGATACAGCTTTGCACCGTTCGTCTGATCATAACGATCCTCTAACTCCTTCCACAATTTGACAGAGTCATTAACGTACTCCACACTATCAGCAACCTCCTTCCCCAAGGAGTTCAAAATCCATGAGATAACCATATCATCACATCTCTCCCATAGTCTATAATTTGGAGATTCTACATCTGGTTTTATACAATCACCATTAATGAAACCTAGTTTATTTTTAGCTGATAGTGCTTGAAGCACACTCCGTCTCCAGGATCTGTATCCAATTCCATTAAATGGAACTGGTACCAACATGGCACCAGGATTATCCAATGGATGCATTTATAATGGACTACTTGAGTCAATGGCGGACTCCTTGTTTGAGTCCACATCGATGTGTTCGATTTCTTCATCATTAGCTATGAGAATTGACTAATCAACAATATCTGAGATGCGAAGAGGAAAACAGAAATAGAGATCTAAGAACCCTAGCTTTTTCGTAAAGGCAGAAGTTACCTGCAATTGAGAAATGTAGATCGAGCTACCAGCGATCTACACCAATCAAATGCGCATAGGATCAATCGCGCTCTGATACCATATTAGAAATAGCCAAGTAATTGTGCAATTGAGCTCGAGAAGAGCTTCAATGGCGGCAATGGAGACTTGGAGAGGAAGATTGAAAATGAGAGCATTCACAAGAGGAGGGAAAAATGAATTTGGAAATAAGAATCTCAATCTCATTAGCTCGATTAAAGAGTATATATACACAATGCAAAACAGAAGAAAACTATTGGAGCACAAAACTCAAACTAACTCCTAACTAACTAACGAACTTTGGAAAAACTAACTAACTGCTAGGTACCACTCGTAATGCTAAATGTACAACTACCCTGAACGGATATAAATAGTACAATAGAGAATATCTAATAATCTCAATATGATTTCAGGAGAATAATTCAATAATTAAGATATTACAATTTCAATTGTGCAAACGAAGTTATCTGGTTAAACCTCTCCTTTACACTCTTCTGTAATTAATTAAATTAAATTCTTTTTAGTTCTGTTGGAAAAGAAAAACAAGGACAATCTGTAATTATAGAAACTTTAAGGGAACAAACGACAATTCAAATTAGAAGACCGTTAATCGTGTACAATATAATAATGAAACAGAGATTATTATAAGTAGTTAAGCATAATATACGCCGGTAAAAAGGGTATTTTAGTCTTTTCATAAATAATACATGAATTAAAGCTCAAGAAAGAAACATTATTCATGACCCACCACCACAAACTCCATCACCCGACCCCCACCCCCTCACACACACTCCCCATGACTCCCATGACCTTTTGAACTCCTCCATTTTCAACACACTTGAAACCACAGCTCAATTTCATCAACATTAAGAAGAATAAGTAGAAGTAGAAGAAGAAGAAGAAAGAGAAGGTGAATTCTGGAAGTTTCTGGAAAGGTAATGCGAGAATGGCTACGTCTTACAGAAACGGCACGGTTCCTAAAGGAGCTTTAAAGGTAGATAGGCCTCTTTCTATGAATTCAACTTCCAAATCTTCTTCTTTCAAATCCAAAAACTCCGGTCCTGCTCCGGCATCCGGTATCCGCCGTAAAAGCACTGGCTCCGTTGCTAACTCTGTTGCTTCCACTAAGGATCCTACCTCCGGTGAGTCAACTCTAAATTCGTCCTGAGTTCCTTTATAACTTCACTTAACTTTGTACAACGGTATAATTTTGATCTATTTTTTAAATGTTTTGCGGATAATGTAAGAAAACTAAGCGCTTGATTTAATGAGCTCTCATTTTTTAAGGAATTTGCTTAATTCTCGAGAAAATTGCTCCAAATGCGTCCTCATTTCCTTAATAACTTTACTTAATTTCCTCATTTTATTTTATTTTTAAATTTAATGTAAGAGAACTAAGCGGTTGATTTGTTAGTTGTAGTAGTTGAAAGAGCTCTCATTTTCTCAAGGAATTAATTAACTTCCGAAAAAATTGATCTCTTTAATTTTACTTGGGCAGATAATGTGAGAAAAAATGATCGTGCGATTGTGTTGTGATGGTTTTGATTTAAGTTAATTAGACACAACTGTTTGATTAAACTCTGTTTGGATCATTGTTCTTCATCGTTTTATAATGTATTGTATTGTATCGTATCGTATTGTACCGTATCGTTTTATAAATACAATGTTTGGATAGATTGTATTGTTTGTTATTGTTAAATAATATTTTGTTGTTTGATTTAACTGTATCGTGTTGTACTGTAATTGATAAGTTTACTAAAATACCCTCAATTGTTTAAATATTAAATTTATCAAAATTTATGCATAAAAATAATTTTAAAAAATAAAACAGAAGAAGGCAAAACACAATAAGAAAGCATAACAAAGGAGCGAGACAGAAGAAGGCAAAACAAAGGAGCACAACTAATTAGAATTGAGTTACAAGCAAATTAGGAGAAAAAATAAAACAGAAGGCAGCAAAATACCTTTAACATTGGTCTGGAAAAAAATAAAGTAGGTTATAAGTTGAAGATTTGGAGTCAAAATAGAAAAAAAAAGATAAAGGGTAAATAAAAAGATTATGGAGTAATAAGTTAGGGCATAATTGAAAAGAAAAATAGAAAACGATCCCACCAAACCACATCGGTTGTTTAAAAAAAGGGGACTTTTCATTGTTTCGGAACAATGGATTTAACAATACAATACAACCAATTTTAATGAAACAATTAAAACAAACATTGTTTTGGGATAACAATACAATACAATAAGGAACAACCATCCAAACAAGCTGTTAGTCAGCCTTTGCGACGAGTTTATGCAATGGAAACATTTAGTCTTTGAGGAATTAAACTAATTTGGAAAACTAAGTGCTTGATTTGTTAGGTGTGATAGTTATTTTAGTTAGGTAGACGAAGCTGTTATATTTATGATGAGTCTAAGCTATGGAAACATGTGAATGCAAAGGTAAAGCAGTACATTAATTTCCTTCAAGGTTTTAGTTAATTTTGATAAGAAAAATTGCTCTTGTGTCATTGTTCTTTTTTTTTTTTTTTATCGGTAATAGGAATCATATATAACTTACTTACGCAATGTTTTGCATATTACATAGGGGTTCACCTGGGGTGAAATATGGATAGGGGAGAGGGTTCGTAGACCCTTCATTCAAAAGTACATTGTCCGTAGCAATGTTTTGGTTGTCTAGAGATGTTAGCATATTACATATACTAGTAGGTAGCTTCTTTTACAAAATATATTTCCCGCACATGTCCCTGCTAAGCAATTTTTCCACAAAAACTGGCGGTGTAGCAAATATCTTAATTTCTTCATTCATATATTGGTTCCTTTTTTGATTTTTTGCATCCTTTGCTAGTGTATCTGCAACTCCATTCCCTTGTCTAAAATTATGCCTCGAGGCCCTTCTCCTGGTGCATTAATGACCTGCAAGAGAAAATTACATTATATAGTATGGCATAACCATTTGTAATTCCCTTGAATTTTTTCTCCTCATAGTAGTTATGATTTAAGTTACAATAAGCAGTCTGATTTAATTCTAGCACTTATGATGAGGTCTAAGCAATTGCAACATGTGATCCCAAAGCTAAAGTAGGTTTAATAGAGTTGGTAACTGGGCTAGTTGTTGTAAACTGAATTTTTTATTTGAAGAACTTGGAATCTTGGTAATAGATATTGGTTATATTCTGCATTGGCCAATACCTGTTCGGGATTGTAATGCATAGAAAGGACACCAACAGTGTAGCTAATGAACTAATGAAGTGTTATTGTTAATTTATATTTTTCTGCATTGAAGCTTTTTAAGATTGAGTTTTCTTATAGCATCGAAGTGTCAGTTCTCATTCACACGTGAATCCTACTACTTGTAAATCAATCAACCATGGGCGAAGCTACATGTTATAAAGGGCGGTCAACTGACCACCCTTCGTTGGAAAATTACACTGCGTATATAGGTAAAATATTAGATTTTAGAGGTATATAACATATATTGAACACTCTTTCTCGGAGAATTTTTTTCACTTCTTTCAAGTTTGAACACCCTTGAGTAAATTCCTGGCTTCGCCACTGCAATCAACTACTCCTCAATCCCAAGTTAATTAGGGTATTAATCCTCCATATCCCAATTTAATTCAAGTAATATTTAGAGGATGTATCATTTTAAAACTATTTCTTATTCTGCTGGCAACCTAGTGGAACCTTCCTCGTTTATATTACAAAACTCGCTGGGGTTAATAAAACTTTTGGAATAATGCGTTCAAATTCTTTTCTTGGGTGCTTTTGTTGAATTGAAGTTGAAAGAAGAAATCTGTATTGCATTATATGTTTCCAAAAGTCCTGTGAATATTTGATTAATCATGGAAGGGCTCATTTAGCTGCTTTGTAACAGTTTTAGGACGTGTTAGAGTTGCAGTAAGACTGCGGCCTCGAAATGCGGAGGAGATGGTGGCTGATGCTGATTTTGCTGATTGTGTGGAATTGCAGCCTGAGGTATTCCAAGTACATCTCTACCTTTCTTGTCAAGGCAATATGAATACTGTTGGTTTTAAATCATTTCTTTTGTCGTTTCCAGCTTAAAAGGCTTAAACTTCGAAGGAACAACTGGGATTCAGACACCTATGAATTCGATGAAGTGCTTACGGAATTTTCTTCACAAAAGCGTGTATATGAAGTAGTGGCCAAGCCTGTCGTTGAGGTCGCCTGCCAAAACTTAGCAGTTCTGCTTTTTAATAAATGATTTATGAATGAAATGTTCATCTTCTGCACATGCTTTTATCTAACACATTTAAAGAAAGAGGAAATTTGCTACTGACTAGGCAGCGTCTGACTAATATACTGGGAAAGTTTACTTCAGAGCCATAAATATAGTTTCACTTCGATGCAGATTACAAGAGTTTCAAATGTTATTTTCAAATTACCTAAATTAGCAATGACTGATTTAGGTGCCTGTCCATTACAATAAACTCTTCCAGTTCTCACTCTAATCAATTCGGCACTTCCCAAGTGACTTGCTTAGTGGCACCGTTGCTAAACATTCCTGAAAATACGCCATACATTTAAAATACTTAAGTTCAAAGCACCTATATGCCAAATACAGTAAACAATCTCTCTCTGAGTAGCTTTCCTCTAGAATTTGTAAGATGTTTTTATCTGGCCATTAACGAAGGCCATCTCAGTAAAAATATTTCAATTAATAGCTGCTTTTCTTCTTGAAAAGCAAGCATAAGATCCACAGTAGCGAAACCAGGACTTCTACTAAGGGGATTCTAAATATACAGAAAAGAACACATGCAGAAGCCAATAGGATTCGACAGCTCCTATATATACATAAATAATTATTTTGACCTTGTGTATACCATGTAATTTTTCAGCAAAGGGGATTCGGATGAACTCCCTTCCGCACTCATAGCTCCATCTCTGAATATCCATAACCACTCTGTAACTTTTAAAGTGTCTATTGGATTCAATCATATTAGTTTTGTAAGTTGTAATTAACTCCTTGCTCCTTAATATTGTAATTTAGATTCAGAAGTATCAAAATGTACATGGTTGATATTACTGACTTGTGATATCTCTTGTTTAAACTTTGCTTTTTCCCTTGTATTTTCATACGTCTTAAAATGTTTCTACGAACAATAAATAAGTTCCTTAGATTAAAATCTGCTGCCTGCAACCTAAAGTTTAGCTGATTTGCCTTATGCCACTATTGCATGCCTAGAGTCTGTTAATTTTGTAATTTTACATGGTTATGTAATTGCTTCTCTGTGTGTAATAAGGTGCCAATTTGTCTTACTCTTGTCTAGTTTCGTACGGCTGTATTATTTCTTTATCTCTTTAAGCCCTGCAGAGTGTTCTGGATGGTTATAATGGAACAATCATGGCATACGGGCAGACGGGGACAGGAAAAACTTACACTCTTGGACGACTTGGAGAAGAGGACACCGCGGATCGAGGGATAATGGTTCGTGCAATGGAGGATATTCTTGCAGAAATAACCCCAGCAAATGATTCTGTCTGTGTCTCTTATTTTCAGGTTGTTTTCTCCTTCTACAGAAATGAGAGTTCCTTTTGTTGAGATTACTTATATTATCATACCTGATAATAGCTGAGTCAAGTTTCTTTTGCATCTTTGGTTGTTTCATGTTTGTTTCTGACTTTAAGTTGTATAAGTTTGGTTGGTTACCTGTCAATGCAGCTTTATATGGAGAGTATTCAGGATCTCCTAGACCCAGTGAACGACAACATATCAATTGTTGAAGATCACAAAACTGGAGATGTTTCTGTACCTGGGGCTACTGCGGTGGATATCAGAGATCAGAAGAGTTTCCTTGAACTCCTTCGCCTGGGCGAAACTCATCGTTTTGCTGCTAACACTAAATTAAACACAGAGTCTTCAAGAAGCCATGCTATACTGATGGTTAGAAGATTCTATCTCTTGTGGGTTATGCAGTTTTTTTTTTTCTTTTTTATGTTGTGCATAGTGGCTTGACTATTGTTCTTGAGCCTTTTGCCAATATGCCAATGGACAGGGAGACACCAACAAAGTTCAATGTCACCGAAAATTTTGTTTTCTATCACAGGTACATGTCGAAAGGTCTGTCAAGGGAAGAGATTCTGCTATTTCATCTGAAAATGGGAGTACTTCTCACACAGCTAAAGCATTCAGGCCACCTGTTGTGAGGAAAAGCAAACTAGTTGTTGTGGATCTTGCTGGTTCTGAGCGCATAGACAAATCAGGTGTGCTATCAAAATTTCTGGGCAAATGTATCTTCTGTAACTTTTATTATGTATTCACAACTGGAGCATTTTATCTGTGCTTACAGAAAACTTTGTCTTTGTTCAAGGATTATGATAGCTAATAGTTTTACACAAATATTCATACTCATGTTTGAATGTTAGTTAAAACAATTCTGTTACTTGAGGCAATGCTAAGTATTACCTAGGAGTTAAGTGAGTGATTGCTTTGGAGAGACTTCAATATGTGTTTTCCTTCCCAGGTGGCAATTGACTTGAGCCTTGGGGTATGCTCCCTTTCAAGGTAAGTTCGAAACCCACTGGGTGCAATCAATTTCCGTGGGCCATCGGACTGGGTAAAACCTGAATTAATCGTGGTGCACTTGCGGGAAACTCCTTGCCGAGGGCCTGTGCATCCCCGGGATTAGTCGGGGCTCCTAGAGACTCGGACACCCGGTGCAAGTCAAAAAAAAAAATATGCGTTTTCCTTCCCAATCCTTTTGCACTCTAGTCAATTAACTTGGATAGACAGGAGTCTGTTCACCCTTTAACCCTCTTTTGTGGCGTTCGGTGGGTTTCAACTAGGAAGCTTTTCTTTGTTTCTCTAAATAAAAGTCAAACTGATCTTTTGACATTTATGATGCAAGAATGTGACTTTGGAACTGGTTACTGCAGGCAAAACTATGACCTAATGTTTCTTTGGAGCAATGAGTTGAGATCTAAAACAGGATAAAGCTAAGAAGCATTGGTTCTTTGTTTTGTTTTGCATTTGACAGGAAGTGAAGCACATACACTGGAGGAAGCTAAGTCCATTAATCTCTCCTTGAGTGCATTGGGAAAATGCATCAATGCGTTGGCAGAGAATAGTGCTCATGTTCCAGTTCGTGACTCAAAGCTCACAAGGTTGCTTCGAGATTCATTTGGAGGTAAGGTACTTAATAAATCGATTTTGAAGCTTATTCAGGAATAGCAAACCCAACTTAACATGGTCCAAATCTTAACCTCTGCACTTGAAAGCCAGGGAAAACTTATAAGTATATTCAGTTATGAGAGCCATGCACTTCTTTGATTGTAGTTCTTGGAGGCTCAATTCCTGTATCTCAAGGTCTCTAGTGAAATTAAGTTTACAATGATCTAAATCCCAAGTTATACTTCTTATTTTAAGCACTTTTGATACTGATATTCTTGCATTTCATTAAACTATCTTTAGCTGCGTGTAGAATTTTTGGTGTAATTCCACAATACCTTATTTTAACGCAGTAACCAACAACCAAATGCACAAAGAAAGAAACAGACACAGAGAAATGTAGGGCTCACGTCTTAGAATAGATTTGGGGGACAAATTCTAATCTCTCCTAACTAGCTGTATCTAAAAACTGGTGTGAAGAATAATTCATGTCCCAGAAGAATAATACATTTTTCCTTAGCTTAACTAAGAGAACCTGTTACAAAGCCGACAGAACTTTCGATGCATTAGTTCTTTAAAAAAAAAAATCCTCACTATTTCAAGTCCAAGCTACATGGCTACATCCTAAAATGCAGAGTCACTAAGATAACATGCATCATTTTCAGAGGTATAGAAAAACACTTGTAAAGTCCTCCAACAAATTTTAGATTAAATTATTTAAAGTTCTCCTTATCCCAAGTTGCTGTCATATATAATATTAATCCATTCTTTGGTCACAAGAAGGCTCTCAGTGTAAACTAAGACATTTGATTAGGGGATTACCACAAGTCTTAGGCCGAGGATATCGTATTATAAATCTCCAACTGTTCCATATTGCGGACATTATGATTTCTTTTATGACTTGGTTACTCAATTTAAGTTCATAGTGCAAATAAAGTGCATTAATTACTGAAGGGTTTTATATCCTTTAAGACCAGGAGTTTTTATATAATTTCTGCCAGATACTACAATCTAGTACTGGGTTGGCTTACATTTTGATCCAGTAAATGTTTTTAGGCCAAAAGATAGATATCCTACATAATTTGCTTTCATTTGGAGCATAGTTCCTTCTCTGGAGCTAGACTGCTTAACCTTGCACTGTCCATGAAATTTATGAAAGTAGTCTGCTGGGTGATATCATCTGTTCAGTACTGTTTCACCTTTGATGCATAATCTCATTAGCCTTTCATTTTGTTTTGGTATCCTACTTAATCACTTATTCTAAATCATCACCATGAGATGATAATCACTTTAAAAAAAGAACATTGTCATTGGACATTGAGAAAGGACATCACATTGTTGAATACTCACAGGTACAGCAAGAACTTCATTGGTTATCACGATCGGTCCATCTCCACGGCATCGAGGAGAAACAGCAAGCACCATAATGTTTGGACAGAGGGTAATCCTAACCTCTATTTCTTTTCCCATGGGAATGTTTATTGTATGGTATACAATTGTAGTCTTTTGAGATCCTTCCAGCAGTGTGGGTTGGCTTATGCTAACTCAGTTGTAATCTATTCTCTGGGTTTCTATTTGAATTATCATGCGGTTGTCGAACTTGTATGCATGGGTATAAGAGAATACTAGTAAACTTCTCTTCTTCCCTTTTTCTGCTTTTCACTAGCTAGGGCTTGGAGTTAATTATTTGTACTTCTACAGGCAATGAAGGTGGAGAATATGTTGAAAATTAAGGAAGAGTTTGACTACAAAAGTTTGTCCAGAAGGCTTGAAATACAGCTAGACAAACAAATTGCAGAACATGAAAGGCAGCAGAAAGGATTTCAGGATGAGATTGAGAGGATTGCCCAAGAGGCTCAGATTCGAATCACTGAGGCTGAAAAAGGTTATGCAGAGGCATTGGAGGTAGGTACATGCTTCGTGAAATACGTGATAATATCTGAATCCTATATAACATGCCTTTTCATGTTTAGTTCATTTTTACTTTATATTATGTTATGCATCATTTATTGTTTCCCGCCCTAATTTTTCAAGATCATCTTTCTGTTTGAATTATGTAGTTTTGCATCACCAGATTATGTGCCATGACCAGGATTTTCATTGTCATTGTCTTTCTTCTCTTTCTGTTCCCTTTCTTCTATCATCTGCAGAGGGAGAGGTTGCAGTACCAGAAAGATTATATGGATGCAATAAGCAAGCTAGAGGAGCAATGGGCAGAAAATAAACAAAAACATGAAAATGAAAAGGCCAAGGTGAGTTCAGAAGAATGCTAGTGCTATTAGGAGAAGAATGAAGTTGAAGTCCACTTTCTATTCTGAAAGATTGGTACTATTGTTTTTCCGAGGGTCCCATTGAAATTGTCCTCAAGCGTGGGTTGTTATAACTTGTGATCTCATTAGCCTCTTCCTTGCAGTTCTTCATGTATGTAATAGACATACTTGTCTTCTCTTTGAACTTTTACATATACCTAAGCAGCTGTCTGTGACTGTACATGCTCCTCCGAACCTTTGGAATGGTCCTGCAACTATGCCGAATATGTAACTGTGAAATAGCTTTCCTATCATATTTCAATTTCTGGTTCCATGATGAATGTAACTTTGCCTTTTGCTGTCTATCTCCCTCATTTGTCAGTCCTCAATGCTCTCTGCTTCTATGGAAGTTGCTGAGCTTAAGAAGAAGTTTGAAAATGAAACTCTTTTACGGAAAGCTGCAGAAGAGGAAATTGAAAATCTTAAAAATCAAGTAGCACAATGGAAAAGGTCAGAGGTAATGATTTATCTGAAAAGTCGTAGGATCATATATACATATATATTTTAATTTTTAGCTGGTAAATTGCTGTTGATGATGTTTGTGATGTTGTAGGCCGCTGGAAATTCTGAGATTTTAAAGCTGCGCCAAATGCTAGAAGATGAAGCATGTCAGAAAGCAAAGCTGGAAGAAGAAATTGCAGTCCTACAAAGTCAGCTGTTGCAATTAAGTTTTGAAGCTGATGAGGTAAAACAGTATCTATCTTTAAATTTGTTGAATTAGTATTCTTGGTGAAAACATTGGATTTATATACCCTTGCCATGGTTGACCACCAGGAAAAAAAAGTTCAAAATAAGCAGCTTTTGTAGGACATGAATCTTTTTTCTTTTAAAGATTCATCATAACCAGATTATCATTATGCTGATCGTCGATCTCTTTCTCACACCCCTGTATCTTTGGGTTTATGTGCACATTAACCTCACCTTGTAAACCAATAACATCCTTAAAGTTATGTGTTAAAGTGAAACCGGTAGTTTTTCCTTCCAAACTAGCAAGTTCAGCACACTTAAAACATGAGTGTGGATCTAGTTCTGAGCCTTTTTGCCCCCAAAGTCCTACACCCCAATATGACCTAGCGTATGATGTGTGCAGATTTCAAAACTTGCCATTAGTTGTGGGCATCATTTGACACTTGGTTGAAGAGAAATTACAAAATTGAAATAATTAATAGTTCCTGTACAATCTCTTTATAGATGTGGACTGTCGTTCCGTGTAAACCAATTCACATTATTGTGCCCTTGGTCTGTGAGAAGTGCTTGAGGGCTTTATGGCTTTCTTTTTCCGGTTTGCCTCTTCTCCACGAATGTATTAAGAACTTTTAAA
>MU782567.1:0-33685 GCA_026770625.1 Nicotiana glauca | reverse complement strand
AGGATTTCTAGTTCGCAGACTGTAACAGAGTCAAACTTTCCTCGGTTCGGGATTAATTCGGTGACTTGAGACACCATTATATTCTCAAGTGGCGACTCTGAAACTTTTAAATAACTAATCCCGTTCCGACCGTCCTTTAATTGGAAAAACTTTTTTTATTTATACCCTTTGCTGGGGTGTAAGTAGCGTAAAAAAGAGGTGTGACAACATCTATCTACAAGCCTCGAAGAATACATAAAATCATAAAGGTCAGGATAGGGCCCCGCCATACCAATCAATACATATCTAAAGTGTAATGACAAAATAGGAAACTCCGGAGCAAGTGGAGTGCACCAACACCTTCGCTGAGCTGATAGCCTAATAGGAGGACTGTCAATGCATCAATAGGGACGTGCGGGCATGACACGCAACATCCCCATGCTAAAGGGACATCAGTACAAATAAAGTACTGAGTATGTAAGGCAGGAAAGCATAAATAAGAAGAGTAATGTAAAGAGAGATAGAAGAGATACAACCTGGAACATCTGAGTGCCTCTCGGAGCTACCGACATAAAATGCATAATACACATATATACATAAAATTTTAAAAACATTCTCCTCTGTGGGCATCAAAATCATCATATCATACCCAGCATCAAAGAGGACTCGGTAAAAATGTACCCGGCCATCATAAGGCTCGGTAGAATCGTACCCGGCTACATGGAGCTTAGTAAACCTAACTGATCATTGGTTGCACAATAGGTTCCGTACCCGTCAACTATAGCGTGGCTCGGTAAAGTAATATATATATATATATATATATAATGCATGTGGGACTCACTGGAATTACGTTCTAAACCTTTCAAAGTGACGTAAGGTCATCGCAACTTCGATTAACAGTATGGACATCATACCGTTAATATGAGCTTCACTAGAACTCAATGATCATACATACTTTCTTAAAATAAATTTATACGAAAAGAACAAAATGGACAACCTTAGTTGCTAGGAGTAGATTCATTATTAAATAGCGTATTCATTTCACATTAGATCATGCCAAAAGAAAGAAAGAAGTTTCTTAACATACCTTAAACCCGCTGAGTCCTTAATACCATCCAAGCAACTCTTCAAACAAGCCCACTCAATCTATCACAGTATAAAGAGATTCAAAATCAGTGCTGAGCAAAAGCTTAGTTGGTAACTTAAGCTAGTAGCTCATTACGTAAATTTGGGAAGCATATCCCTTGTAACAAGGGCCTCCACCAATACCATTTACCAACAACAACAACATGTTAAATCAATCAACCTATAAATGTCAATAACAAGACAGCATATAACAATAACAAGTCACAACTATTTCACAACGAGCGGCAAGCGCCAATCCGAATCCGTATAACCCATATCACCCCTTATAGACTTCTTACATTAACTTAAAACTATCATTAACATTATAATGATATCATTTATCAATGATTCCATCCTTATAGCATATATTTATCACAAAGGAAACAATCCACAACTTCAACTATCTTCAATTACTAACTTTATACACTAGTTCATGTCTACTCTATCCATTTAACTTAATTAACATCAAGATAACCTTAAGCACATGCAATAACAGAATACACATACCTCCTACAGTAACTTCAAGTTGAAATCCAAGTTATAAACAGCTTACAACAACCCTCAATGGCAATACAACACCATAGAAGTGACTTAAGCTAATACAAGTATTATCTTGTAGTTTATCATCCTAAAACCTTAACCAACATACAAGAAAACTTAAGCACAATTATTAGGCTGTTATACTCACCTTATAAAGCAGAAACAACTTATAATTTCGTCCAAATACATCCCACAACAATCCTTAATGACAACACCACCTCAAAGAGGTGTTCTTCTTCACTAGAACTAAGTTTTGATGTTGAAATATAGTGTAATCACTTTGGAATCACTTCAAACCCTTGTGGTATATGTTTAGGAGGGTTAGGAGAAGTTTGGAGACGAATTTTAGTTGAAAAATGAGCAAAAATAGGCGGTCAAATCGTTTATAAATTGAAGTAGGTCAACCACCGCCTAAGTGGGTCCCATTGGGTGTTGCTTGCGTGGTCTCGCGAAAACACGAATATCTATCTACTCCGATGTCGTATCGATTAATGGTTTAATGTGTTGAAAACTAAACTTGCAGTTCTTCAATTTGATATGTAGATCATCCATTTAGTCCAAGTATATTATTAGAAAGGTGCATCTACATTTGACATAAATTTCACCATATTATGAATGCAACTTGTGATGGCCTCTGCTAACTTTTGTTCCATAACTCGTTTGACTTAAAAACATAACACACGACTATCATATGACTACAATAACTCATAACTTAACCTCCTCATCATGTTAATCACCCTAGTCTCACCACAAAAGAATATGGTATAACATTCAGAACTGGTCGATTTTCGACGAAACTTATTTTCTTCAATTCGTTTAGCGACTAAGCTTTCCAACCCTCATGGTACTTGTTATTCGTGATCTTAAATATTTGTAACCTCCAAGGTAATATGATTAACTTACTTTATTTGCTTCCAAATATAATATCATTTTAGAGCTTACATTAATCACATACGACATACTCTCATGTATGAAAACTTGGGGTGTAACAATAGCCCTTAGAAAAGGTAGAAAAAAAAGAGAGGGTACAATAATGTAATGGATAACGAATATTGTGCTTTGTTTATTTTAAAACAGCGAGGAAGCAAGGGGTTTGGAATATTGAGCAATTTCCCTCTTATTAGAGTTCGAAAAAAGTTTGAAATTATATACGACGTAAAAATTTCTAGCATAATCTGTGGAAACACTCGAATAAATTTAGTCATTTTCTTTCAAAATCTTTGTCTGTCTTGCTGTGACGACCTCGCCCATCGTCACGTGAGTTACCGCCCCGTTTTTCCGATATTATATTTCTCTATGCTTCAATATCAGTATTTGAGGTGATCGGGTAGAATTGGATTGGTTTTAGATGGAAATGAGACACTTAGTCTCTTAAAGGGGAGCTTACTTTGGAAAAGTCAACTAAAAGTTGACTATTTAGTTAGAGGACTCGGATGCGAATTCTGGTGATTTGGTTAGCTTCGAGGGATGAATTGTGACTTAGGAACGCGATCGGAAATGAATTTGAAGGTCCGGTGTAGAATTAGGCTTGAGTTGGCGAAGTTAGTATTTTGGCGAATTCCGGTTGATAGGTGAGATATTGATCCGGGAGTCGGAATGGAATTCCGAGAGTTTTAGTAGCTCCGTTAGGTTATTTTGGATGTGCAGGTAAAATTTTAGGTCATTTGGAGGTGTTTTGGTCGGGTTATTGATCGAATGTGTGTTTTGAAAGTTTTGAAGAAACTTAGGCTTGAATCCGGTGTGAATTGATGATTTTAGTGTTGTTTGATGTGTTTTGATGATTGAAACAAGTTCGTATGATGTTTTGGGGTATGTTGGTGCTTTTGGTTGAGGTCCCGGGGGCCTCAGGGTGATTTCGGATGGTTTAACGAAAGAATTTTTGGACTTGGTGTATTGCAGAAATGCAACAACTGTTGCAAGCCATTTTTGGCCTTCGCATTCGCGTAAAAGCCTTCGCGTTTGCGTAGGTTTAGTTTCTGGGCCATCGCGTTCGCGACAATGGCCTTGCATTCGCATAGACAGGCCTGGGGGTGCAGCCTAATTTTTTCATCGCGTTCGCAATGAGGAGGTCGCGTTCGCGTAAGTGGACGTCCTTGTGCATCGCGTTCGCATTTGGAACATCACGTTCGCGTAGTGTTAGCAGTTGAAGCATCACGTTCGCATCCTGTGGTGCACGTTCGCGAAGAGTTAATTGGTCAGTAGGATTTTTTTGTTCATCGCGAACGCGAAAGAGCCCTCGCGTTCGCATAGAAGAAAAGCTGGGCAACAGAAGGGTTTATTAATGATATTTCATCCGCGACCCATTTATCATTTCCTCCATTCTTGAACCACCTCAAGAGCTTTTTGGTAAAAATTGAAGACAGTTTTGACGGGAATTTATTGGAGGTAAGTCTCGTGACCTAGAAACGCTATTTTATTGAAAATCAACCTTTAATTCTTGGAAAATTGGGTGAAAAAATTGAAGATCTAGGGCTTGGGATTTGAAATGCAAAATTTGGGATTTGAAAGGGAATTTGAACTCCGATTTGGGTAAATTTTATATGTACGGAGTCGTGGCGAGACGAGAAATCCGGTGATGTAAATTTTGTATTTTTTTTAGAAATGGGCCCGGGGCTCGGGTTTTGCCAACTTCGTGATTTTTGGTATTTTTCGAGTTCTTTCGATTAGGTTATGTTCCATTAGCCTATTGTAACGTATTCCTTGTGGTTTTGATCAGATTCGGCGCGCGAGGAGGTTGATTCGAGAGGAAAAGGCATAGCGGACTAGACTTGTGGCCGGTTTGAGGTGAGTAATAGATGTAGATGATGACCTGAGGGTTTGAAACCCTGGTATATCACACTGTGATGCTATATTGAGGCAATACACGTACTCTATGACGAGTGCGGGGTCGTTTGTGATTGGGGACTATGGCTTAGTCCATCCCGAGTGCTGTTCATACTGTGTTTTGGACTAGAAATTGATTGGTAAACATCCTACTTGGATTGGTATGAGTATATTTGGGTTGTGAGCCGATTATTTGAATCCCTTTAGGGATTATTATCACTGTTTCCAGAATGCTTAGCATGTTATATGATTTCAGTCCTGAGTTAAACACTGTTTCGAAATGATTAGTCAATTTCTAAAGTTTTAAAAACTTAATCTTTATTTCGTAATAATTGGAACTGAGAATGATAAACTTGACTTTGCCCGTGTGGCTCACATGCATATTCTGGACTGAGTGTGGATCGGGCTGCACACCGCAGCGATGATACGATGACATTGCGCTTGGGCTGTAGGAGCCCCTCCGGAGTCTGAACCCCCACAGTGAGCGCGGGTACCCAAATGGATTGGGCTACGCGCCACATCGGTCATATGCATTGCATTGCAATCATACATTGATATTTGCCGTCATTGTTTTGTTGCCATTGTACCGTTAATTGTGCTAAACTGTTGTCTGTAGCTTTACATTGTGGTATTTCGTGTATTCTCATTATCAGTCATTATATATGCTTATTACTCACTAAGTTGGAAGTACTCACATTACTCCCTGCACCATGTGTGCAGATTCAGGTGTTCCGGGAGCCTAGTTGAGCGGTTTGCTGTTTTTTTACAATTACTTCAGAGTTGTCGGGGTAGCTGCCTGGCGTCCGCAGGACCCGACTTCTCCCCCTACCTATTTATAATTCCGCATCCTAGACTTATGTATTTTGAGAATTTATTATTCAGTTGTATTTAGAGGCTCTAGACTCGTTACCCCAGATCTTTTGGGAGTTATATTGGTATTACTATGGCTTTCCGTATTGTTTCTACCTACTATCGGGATCTATAATCTTGTTAACTGTTATAATAACACAATTGACTGGTAATGAGTTTTCATACTTGGGTTGTGAGTATTACAATGGTCGGGCTTGCCTAGCAGTTGTGTTGGGCGCCATCACGACCGGAATTGGGGTCGTGACACTTGCCGTCTTAAAAAAAAGGCTATTTAATAAAAGCTTCTTTCATTACAGTTACTCTAAATTTACTATAATGTGCTATGATTCTTTTTGACTTCAATTTGATGGATATGTTGGAAAATGGCAGAAGAATTCATGCTTAGTAGCAGGTCTCTCGTCCAGCATTTGGATTATTTTAGCACATAATTCCTAATATATTTCTCAAGTTAGCTTCTGTTTGACAACCTTAATTAATTTTTTGTTAAAAATATGGGATATTATTTTCTGATCGCCCCCTCCAGTCCATATTACTTGTCTTGTTTTCTTTTTAGATGCCCTTACAAAAATCTTAAATACACGGATAAGTTGACTAAATTTTCCTTATTTATCTTTTGGTTTAAATTTAATGCTACTCCTAATTTAACTACATTAATCTCTCTCAACATTTAGTAGAATAAAGGTAATGGTGAAAAAAATAATTCAAACTATCTTGATTTTTTAAAATGACATATTTTGAACCAATTATTTTTGATAAACTTGACAAGTAAAATGGACTGGGGGAATACTAAATTAGAAGTTAAATAAATATCTTCACTAATTCCTAAGGAAAAATAAGTGTTTTTATTTATGCGAAGAAAGTTGACTTCAAGATTTGTTGTTGGTAACGAAGATTATACTATAATGATTTTGCTTTAAAAATCAAACTTGAGTATATTTCTTAATTGCTTGACTAAGTAATGAACCTGAGTCATTTGACTTCATTCAACTTTCCGCAAAATTAAATGTTGATTTGCATTTTATTCAAAATATCACCATTTTACTAATAATTATTTTTTCTTTGTAGAGATTTTATATTCCCTTTCTCTTTCCCTAATCATTTTTTGAGAGGAAGACTTGGTAAACAAGGGAAAGTTTCAATTTAAATGAGTCTATCTTCCTCTTCTAACGAGGAAAAAGAAATCGAAAAGCTCTTTAAGGATGGACAGATAAAGTGACAAAACTAATAAATAGAAAAAGAATAATAAACTGCAATCTTATTGGATGAACGTGTTCGACCTAAATAAAATAAAAATCTTCGTATTATTACCTTTTTTATTACTCTAATCTGATTGGATGAACGTGTTCGTAGGTATTATTCTCCGTGTTTTACTTTTGAACCTTCAAATTAGAAAAAATATATATGTGTATCTATATATATATATATCATTCTTATCCCCCATTAGGAGATCAAGGCTTCTTTGGATAAGGACTATCTTTAACAGTTTATATTTATCGTTTGAGTACATTGAATTTTTTGACTTCTTCTAATTAGTGGTAGGATCAAACAATTTGAATACGTTTTTTTCCCAAATATCAGCTAGTCGTTCACATGCTCCATTTGAAAATTTGACTAATCGCACTATTATAATGTTGTTTCTCAATATTTATAATGTTTCTTATTAACAGGTATATAATATAGACAGCATGTCCGGATCCAAGAGTTCAACGATAGATATTTTATAATTCGAACTTGTGACCTATTCATAAATGATGAAAGGTGCATATTGTTGAGTATATTTGCATATTAATACTTGTGTGCTGGAGATTACATGATTTGAATAGTGAAATATTCTTATTATGTGTTTCTTATGTGTAGGAACGAGTTTGGATTATAAATGATCAAAAGATAACAATTTGACAAGAAAAGAACCGGTGGAAAGAATTGGCAGCTCGTCCACTTTCGTGCATGGCACGAAAATGGACGCGAAAAAGGAGAAAAATGAAGGCACAAAACAGCGAAAGCACAGATCAACCGGGTTTTCAGCCATGCGAGTGACATAGACTATGTCAAATTCAGTGAGCAGAATCTGCCATTTTTCTAATCTCCCTGTGGGCAATGGTTTCTGAAATATGTATTTTAAAGGATCCAACCTGGTTATAAGCTAAGTGGTGTAGGCCTGGAGATAATGTCTCAGCTCCTGAGCGACACAAGTTAAGGCACAACAGGTTCTCTCCAACAGAGTATACTTAGCTTCATAGCTGGTAAACTTCTTTCTTAGGTAGTAGATCACATGTTCTTTATCCCAGTTACATCATGTTGTTCGAGGACACAGCCGAAAGAATTTTCCAAGAACGTTAGGTACAAGAAAAGAGTCCTCCCTAGCTCCGGTGACCAAGACCAGTGGATTTGATAGATATTCCTTGATCTTGTCAAAAGCTTTTTGACATTCATCCATCCATTTGATTGCCGCATCTTTTTTCAACAATTTGAATATGGGGTCACATATGGATGTCAACTGAGCAATGAACCGGCTGATATAGTTTAATCTGCCCAACAAGCTCATCACATCTTTCTTGGTTCTCGGAGGAGGCAAATCTCGGATAGATTTTATTTTTGTTGGATCTAACTCTATACCTCTCTGACTGACTATAAAGCCCAAAAGTTTGCCCGATGGGACTCCAAACGCACATTTGGCCGGGTTCAGCATCAAATCATATTTGCGCAGCCGCTCGAAGAATTTTCTTAGGTCTCGAACATGGTCATTCTGGGTTTTGGACTTGATGATTACGTTTTCCACATACACTTCTATCTCTTGATGAATCATATCATGGAAAATGGCGGTTATGGCCCTCAAGTAGGTTGCCCCAGCATTCTTCAGACCAAACGTCATGACTCTGTAATATTATGTACCCTAGGGTGTGGTAAAGGCTATTTTCTCTGCGTCTTCTTCATCCATCAACACCTGTGATATCCTGCGTAACAATCCACGAAGGACTGTATCTCATGCTTGGCACATTTATCAACAAGGATGCTGATGTTGGGCAAAGGGAAGTTGTCTTTAGGACTTGCCTTGTTTTAATCTTTGTAATCCACACACACTCGAGTCTTCCCGTCTTTCTTTGGAATCGGGACTGCATTAGCTAGCCATGTGGTGTACCTAACTACTCGGATCACCCCTATTTTCAACTGTTTCGTGACCTCTTCTTTGATCTTGTCACTGATATCAGTTTTGAACTTTCTTTGTTTTGCTGGACCGAGGGATAATCGGGGTAAGTCGGCAACTTATGAACCACCAAATCAACACTTAGCCCTGGCATGTTGTCGTACGACCAAGAAAACACATTCTTGAACTCAAACAGGAGTTGGATTAATGCATCCCGAGTTTTCTCGTCCGTGTGAATGCTTATATTAGTTTCCCTGATTTTTTCAGAACTTCCCAGGTTAACCGGCTCGGTATAATTTAAGTTTGGCTTAGGTTTATTCTCACATTGTTCCAACTATCGATTTATTTTCCTAAAAACCTCTTCTTCATCGTATTCCGGTTCTTGGTTCATTATTTCACAATTAGACAGTGTGTTTGGATCTGGGCATGAAGTTCGCAAGCATGTCATGTTATTTAAAGCTGCATTATTAGAACTGAAAGAAGAAATAAAAGAAAAATGTCAAAATCAGAAAGAATAAAGAAAGATGAACGATGAAATATTGATTTCATTTCTTGGAATTTGAAGATAACAGGAGTTTACATTTTGGAAATTAATAGACAATAAACTAAAGAAAACATTCGAGTTACACCCTGGAATAACTCGCGATGCAGAAAAAGTGGCAGGACAGGTCTACCATTACTCCCGCCTGATTGGCAGCGGCATAGCCTTCCAATTCTGCAGCTTGGCATTTAGTCCCATATACAGCACCTTATTGCCCCACATATCTCTTCAATCTCTCCTGGCTGAACCATATGGGTTTCATATAGTATCTTCCTTATTGCCCCACATATCTCTTCAATCTCTTCGACCGTAAAGGCCTCATCCTCTTCTTCTTCATTGTATTTTGGCTTCACAAATGTCTCGTACAGATGTGGAAGCGGTTGAGGTAAAACCCATCCATCATTCTTTCTGTCGTCCGCCCATTTTATGTCATCTGGAGTAGGTTGGAAGCCTATCCCGGAGAACTTCTCAGTGGTAGGCAGGGTAACTGGTTCAGCTATTCCTTGTAAAGACTTTCCAAGTCCCTTCCCTGGTTTGAAACCATGTCGTATCATTTCTTTAGCCACCATAATTGATGCATTGGAAAGGAAGTGTTGGGGGCAAGGGTTTCCCTCTTTGTATTGATCTGCCACCACAACTTCAAAGGCCTAGTAAACTATGTGCTCACTGCCTTCTCTCGCTTCAAGACATGGGACTGATGGGTCCCTATAAATTGATTTCTCGTCGTCTCTTTGGACCACGATCTCTTGATCCTCATGTTCAAATTTTACCATTTGATGAATAGTGGAGGGTACAACCCCTGCTACGTGGATCCATGGCCTCCCCAAGAGAAAATTATAGGATGTGTCCATGTCTAGAACCTGGAAGATCACCTCAAAGTCCACTAGGCCGATGGTTAGAATTAGATCGATTTCTCCAATCGTGTCCCTTTAGATACCATCGAAAGCTCGTATGCAAATGTTGCTATGACGAATCCTTTCAGTCCCAATTCCCATGCGCTGTAGTGTTGAGAGTGGGCAAATGTCCACCCTAGAACCTCCATCCATCATAACCCTTTTCATGTAGTACCCTTCACATTTTACAGTTAAGTGCAGGGCTTTGTTATGTGCGGCCCCTTCCGGAGGCAAGTCATTTTCGCTGAATGAAATCTGGTTGATAGCAAAAAATCATTCCGCCATTCTTCCTAATTTCTCCACAGAAGTCTCAGCTGGAACGTATGCCTCATTGAGGGTCTTGATTAGTACCTTCTGCTGTTCGGGGGATTTTATCGACAAAGATAGCGAGGAGACTTGTTCAGGAAACTTTCGAAGCTCGTCAACCACTTCATAATCCTCCATCTTCATTTTTTGAAAGAAAGCTTCCGCCTCTTCGGCACTCATGGGTTTTTAGCTGGTAAGCGCTTCTTGGTGGCGTTGTTCACTTCTTCCAAATTGGAGTACTTTTCCACAGGGTAATTTTCTTTAACCTCTCCTGAGATTTCTTTGCCCTTATACGTCACCACTATTTTATGGTAGTTCCAAGGCACCGTAGTAGGATCTGTCATGGGCTTCTCTGGCGCACGGCTAATAACCACGGGCTCACTCAGCCTTGGTGGATTAGTTGGCCCCCGCACTACATAAGCTCCCTTGGGCACATACATCTGGGTCGCCTTGTTCAGTTCATGTCTCTTAGAAGGACTCAAAGTCAACTGCTTTTCCTTTCGGCCCCGCGGGACATAGAGAACAGTATCTTTGGCGGGCGTTGCCCTAGTTCCTGCTTCAATTTTCTTTTCTGATTTTGCATGGGTGGCTTTGTTCCTTTTCTCCCCTTTGTCTTGTTTTGGGGAAGTTGTTGGTTTTCTCTCTACATCAGCAATGGCAATTATGGCCTTCAATGCCGGGTCAAATTCCTTATACTCACAAATCTTTCCGATTACTTGCCTGTTGTTGTGGGCTGGTAGTGGGTTATTAGTCACATTGGGGGCATTCTTATCCCTTAACAATATCTTTCCCTATAATATCAAGTTATCCACTGCTCTTTTCAAGGTCCAACAATCATCCGTATCGTGCCCTTCTGCCCCTGAGTGATTGGCACATCTGACACCAGCTCTGTAAGCAGGTGATGCTGAGTTTTGCCTTGCTTGAGGAACTGGCTGTAGCAGACCCATTTGGATAAGTTTTGGAAACATACTAGAGTAGGATTCACCAATTGGTGTAAAAGTTTGCCTCCTGGGTGGCTGACGAGGAGGAAAGTTATTCTGTGGAGGATGGGGGTTGTAGTGATTTTGGTGAGGAGGCTGGTTTCTTGGAAATGGTCCTTGGTTTCTGTTGGCTTGTTCCTGAGGCTGGAGAAAAGGTTGAGCATTCATGACCGCGTATGGCTGAGGAGAATAGGCCATATCCTGGTGAGGGTAATAATGCTGAGGGGTTCTTTCTAGGAACATGGATCTGGGAGCACGGTGTCTTTTTGCACCCGATGCTGCCGTGGATGTTTCTTCTTTCTTCTTGCCCTTTGCTACTCCTCCAGACTCGCCCTGAATGGCTTGGGAGGTTTCTCTAATAGCGGATTGGCTTAGATATCTACCTGTTTTCAATCTATTTTCCACAAATTCACCGATTTTGATAGCTTCCGCGAATGGTTTACCTATAGCTGACATCATATTTTGGAAGTAGTCGGCTTCCTAAGCTTGGAGGAACACTCTGACCATTTCGACCTTGTCCATCGAAGGGTTTACTCTGGATGCTTGCTCACGCCACTTGATTGCGTACTCCCGGAAGCTCTCCGAGGACTTCTTTTTCAAGTTTGCCAATGAGTTTCTGTCTGGAGCAATGTCTATATTGTACTGGAATTGTCTGACCAAGTCTCTAGCAAGGTCATCCCAAATGTGCCAATGAGATATATCTTGATCCATGTACCAACTCGGAGGCAATACCAACCAGACTTTTTCCAAAATAGGCCATGAGTAATTCTTCCCTTCCTTCGGCCCCTCACAACTGATTGCAGTATTTCTTGAGATTAGCAATAGGATCACCATGCCCACAGTACTCTTCAAACTTAGGAGTTTTGAATCCCAACGGTAAGTGCACGTGAGGGAACATGCATAAACCAGCATAGGACATACTTTTTTGCGCACTCAGACCCTGTATGTTCTTGAGGCTCTGCTCTAGGCTTCTCATCCTCCTTGCAATTTCTTCATGTTTTGGGAAATTTTGGGAGTCTTTTCCTGTCCCATTGTGAACTCAAATGGAGGTGGCTGAGGATAAGTTTAAGTGGGGAACTGAGAAGGCTCCATTTAGAAGGTAGGTGTTTGGAATGTAAAGGCTGAAGGATAAAAAGTGAGCCTAGGCAGTGTAGGTTATGTTGTGGCTGAGCATGGGGGAGCAGTGAAGATATTGGAGACCGCTCTGGACATGAACACCTAGGGGCGAACCTCAGAAGGTGTTCCCACGAAATGAGCTGATATGATGGGTTGTCCCAGTGGTGTATTTGGATGATTGATTGGAATATTAGAAGTACCCTCGGATCTCGGAAACAGTTCGGGGGATCCCGAGATTTCTTTTGGCGGCTCTCTTCCATTCACCCAGGCATCCCACATTTCCATGACCCGAAGGCGCAAGATCATGTTCTTTTCAACTGCTATAGATTTTGATATCGGGATGCCCGAGATTGGGCTATCATCTGAGATGGGGATCAATTGCAAGGTCATTTCTGAAGACATTCCGATGCTCCCTTTTGATCTAGTAAAGTAAGGATGTGAAGTCAGTTTACTACAAAAACCAACAACCGTTCTATAAAAGCCTGGGCTGGGAATTGACAACAGCAAACGGTTAGTTTGAGACAAACAACAGATAGTTAATCGCACGTTAGGGTGTGATGCACCTATACAGTTAGATGAGTTTCTACATGTTTTGCAACGTTTGCATGCTTCATCCCGGCTTTTCCTGATTCTTTCCCATTTTCTTATTTTGATTTCCACTCTCTTTTTCTTGCTTTTCCTTTCTTTTGCCTTTTTTCTCTCATTTTCCTCATTCCTTCCTTCTCTTCTTTTTTTTTTCATTTTCTTTTCTTATTGGAGCTATTTACAAAAATATGACCGGATTCGATGAGGATTGCCTACGTATCACGACGCCGCGTAAATCAGATCATTACGTAGTTCAAGAAAACAAATGCAAAAATAAGGAAACAATTTTTTGGGAATTTTCAATTTTTATTAATAAAACTTCTATTACAAAAGATGTTAAACTACTCATTTTCTTGGAAAGAAAAACTACAAACAGACCAAAATACAAACTCGATGCTTGAAAAATCAGGAATACATTAAAGCTTCAACTACTGGGGCTCGCGGGGCATCATTCGGCCTCGCCGCGGGCCTATGTGCGAGACCCCTTGTAGTTGCTCCAAATCACCCATAACTTGACGGACAAAAGTCATCACTACAGCAAAGAAGGTGGTATGAGTCATGTCCTCGCACGCTTGGCATTTCGTGGTGATATAGTCAATGATGGCCCTAATCCTTTCTCTAATTCGGCCTATTTCCTGAAGTAACCACCCTATCTGCTGGTTCCAGGCTTCCAACACATGGGAGTCATGAAAGTGCTGATTTTGCATTGGATGTATTTCTTTCTCCATTTGAGCCATCAGCTTATAACAATGCTCCCTATCAGCCTTGAAATCTTTAGCCCGTTGGACTGCCTCATCATCAAGAGTAGTCACTTTTCTTCTTAGGCTAGTGATGGTCCCTTCATAGTTTCTCTTCATTTGCTGCACAAATCGTGCCCGTTCTTCTGCTTTCTTTGTCCATGTGCCCGGATTTTTTCTAGACTATCTTCAGACTTTTCCAGGTCTTCTTGGCACTCGAGGACTTTCTTTTTTAGACCACTTATAAGTCTTTCATCAGTTCGACTTCTTTCCGGGTTATTGGCAGCTATTTTCATCTTTTTGATCTGAGCTTTAAGGGCCTCATTTTCCTGGGTTAGTTTCTTCTTTTCTCCCTCGTCTGCGGCGGCTCGAACACCATTTTCAAATTGAAGCTCCATGACTTGCCTTTTAAATTGGCTTATTTTGGCTTTGTATTCATTCTTCTTAGTCAACCAATCCCATTACACCCGGGCTCCATCGGTAAACTGTTGGACATGTGGTCTCTTTGCGGGCCTTTCAGGAATCTGGAATCTTTTGCCGAACCAAACCATGTACTTAGGGTCAACTTCACCCCTAGCTCGGTTTCGCACTATGATCTTAGGTTCAAGAAACCTACACTCATTCCATACTTGGCAAATTTTCCCTTCTGGAAATGCGGCTTTTAGGCCCAGTTCAATGACATGTTTAATCAAATTTTCATCATTGTGGACAGTTTGAAATCTTCTTAATTGTCGCAAAACCCTGTAGGGAGCATAAGGCTGGATGCTGCGGATGCCCATCAAGAGGATATAAGACACTTTAGTTGACATGTACACTACTTCGGTGGTAGGAAGCCATCCAAATGCCCACTCAATCTTATCGGCAGTCAAGGATCTCAGATGTCCAAGCCAAGATTCAGTACCCGTAGGGAATTCAATACCTGCTACCTGGCTTTCAAATTCTTCAATGCAGATCAACCTGGTCAAACCATAATTCATGTACCCAACCCGGTAACATAGGTGTTCTAGCATCCATAACTGTAGTAACAAATTGCAACCCTGGAAGAACTTGCCCCTTCCCGACAGATAGTCAAGGCTTGATAGATTTCAGATACGATTAGAGGAACCACAGTGTTGTTGGCTTTCTTGATCACAACATCGATCATTCCCACAAGACCCATCTCTATAGTCCCATCTTTTTGTGGACAGACCACAACTCCCAAGAAGGTTACCATGAAAGCTAAACCCCGCCTTGCCTCCCATTTGTCTTTGTTTCCGGCATGGGTTAGACTAGTGTTTGGCTCTTCAAAACCTCGGGGGTTATCATATCGATGGTACAAGAAATGGAGTGTGCAATAACCTTCAGATAAATTTCCATCCTGAACATTCCGACTAATACTCAGCAAATTCAGAAATCTGTGGGGAGATACTGGTCTTGGTGCTAATGGATATTGGCTTCTAAGATTTCTATTAAGGCCCGCATAACCCGCAACTTCCTCCAATGTAGGTGTGAGCTCAAAGTCAGAGAAATGGAACACATTGTGATTCGGGTCCCAAAAAGGTATTAAACCTTCAATTATGTCCAACCTTGGCTTGATGTTCAATAGTCCGACGAGGCCTCCCAGAACTTTTACCATTGTTTCTCTACTGCCCTTTCCTAGATCATTCCACCACATATGGAGCTTCAAGGGGATCTCCTTAAGGACTGTGAAGGGTTCAATTTCGTTCGTGCTCATCCGGCACATTTATTAAGGTGATTTAATAACTATTTTGTCCTAAGAGAAAAAGTAACACCATTTTTTTCAAAATTAAAACCCCGGCTTTGCGGATACGGCCTTTTAGCACTTCGGGGAAGAAGATTTTAAGCATGTGCCCGCTAACCGTTAAAAAAGACCCAAGGTGGCTATTCTTGCAAAAATAACCTTCCGGCGCCCTTTTGGGGACATTCGGCTTATTTTAGACAAGAATGGCATCACCTGACTTATTTGTGACAAAAATTAAAATTTTGATGTTTTGGGATATTTTTGCAAAAAGGGAAGTTGGACCCGATGAGGGTTGCCTACGTATCCCACATCCAATGAGAAGCAAACTGGCATAGTTCGGGCAAATTTGACAAAAACAAACTATTTTTGAAAACAAAAACTTTTGTTTTCTTTTATTTTCTCAAAAATCCGGCAGAGTTTTAGTACCATTTGGGTATTGGTTTTTCAAAATAGGTGATTAACCTCACTAAACCCTAACATTGCTATTCTCTTTTTAACTCTCGCCCATTATTTACAAGCCGGTCAACATGCAAATCCGAAGCAAATAAATGCACAAGTAGCAAGTAAGATGCATCAAAATGGTCTTTTCATTTCAGGTCACCTGTCCTAGACTGACCCAACCCCTGTGTTGATTCTCCTAAGTCTAATGCATGTGATGCAAACAAATGTTCCTACTAGGGATCCGGCATGAAGCTTTGTTGTACTAGGTTTAAACCCTGGGTTTATTGTTCTAAACCTGGCTTACCCGAGCGGACAACTCTAGCCGGAGGCGGAGGGCAGCGTACCGGGAATACACAAGCTGCTTAGCAACTTGTCTGAACCTCGTTCTAAAATGGGATGTGACTCTAAATAGAAGAGAAGTCACACGAAGTGCACCCTTCTCCATGATATAGCAGACTCGGAAAGAGGAAGGGTTCCGCGGCAATTTATATATAAAATTCAACAAATATCAAAGCGGTCAAGCATTTAGCACATTTAGCATGAAACATGTAGGAAAATCAGATAATAAATAAAGCCAATCATAACAGCTATTCTAAGCTCGAATTCTTGAACCCTGAACCGAAATCTGGGTTTGTATCCCCAGCAGAGTAGCCAGAGTTGTCACACATCCTTTTTTCACACATCACCCCCGAAGGATAGTGTATAAGAGAGCTTTTCAACTTTAAGTGACATTATTCGAAATGAGATCATTTATTTATCAAAGTCGCCACTTTGGATGATTTATTTGGGTGTCTCAGGTCACCGGTTTGTTTTCAATCCCAAATCGAGGAAAATTTTGATTTTTTCATGTGAAGTCTGTGAACTAGAAATTCTGGATAACGAATTCTATTAACCCGGGGGAAGGTGTTAGGCGCCTCCAGATTTCGTGGTTCTAGCACGGCCTCGTAAACTATTATAACTTGCCTATTACCTGATTTTAATACATGTTTCAAGCTATAATGCAATTTTAAATTATTTACCGCTTTTAATTAAGTTTAAGGAAAATTGAACGTCGTCTAAAACATGTCTTTGGATCGCGTCACATGAAATGCACCCACGATCAGGAACACATTTTATTCAATGTTTTATGATTTAGATTTAGGTCACATGAAATGCACACCCGAGTTTAAGAAGGTAATATTATTAAATAATGTGCCTAAAGCAACTAACGCGTTGTTAAATTTGTGAGGGCCATGAATATTCGCTAAATGACACGCCTCGAATTCTAAAAATTTTAAAGAAGTAATTATATGAGGGCCACACATTTATGATTTTATTTGGCGCGACTCACCTCGATTTTATTTTTTAAAGGGTATTCTAACTAAAATTCAAAAGGAGCCATAACTATTTGGTGTTATCTAAATATGGCTCACCTCAATTGATTACGACAATTAGATATAGCTACAAACGCAACTATTCCCAAATTTCTGCCCGACTTCAATTCTTCAAATCAAGTGTCGCTCAAATGAAATGGACCTTCCTTCCACTAAAACTGGATTTAACACTCAGGCCCAAATGAGCCCACATATTGGCATGTGAAACTGCAGACGCACAACTTGGGATCGAACCCCAAGGGAGGTATACTGATATGCTGACCAAAGAGACGTGACTCTTGTGAAGTTCAAAAGCAGACTATTTATTACTATAACTTGCTATCAATTTCCAATTTCACCTTAGGCACTATTATCATTACCCATAAAATAAATTGCACAATCATCGGTGTTACATGACGAACATTAAACTCATATCCAGAATTAATTGACCTTGCACATACAAAACTCAGCGTGGAACTCACGAGTATTTGAATCCGATTTTTAAAATTACCATGACACCTTCAGCTGTTCAAACATTTTCGCAGCTTATGGACATCACCAAGTTAAAGTAAGTAAAATTACTACATAGATTAGCTTTTGAAATGACATGGGTCCTTTTACTACTTTAGGAAACATTTAGTTATCCATTGCATGATCATAAAACTATTTAATTATATAAAAAAAATACAAAAAACACAGATTATGATAGCCTAAATAATTTATAATATGAAATGATCTAACACAGTCTACACTATTCATCAAGATGAAATGCAGAATGCAACTATGGATCCTATTATATCAGTTATACAACAAGTTCCCATAATAGTCTTGTGACGACCCGGCCCGTCGTCACATGAGTTACCGCCCCGTTTCCCCAATATTGTGTTGCTCCATGTTTCAATATCAGTATTTGAGTTGATCGGGTAGAATTAGATTGGTTTTAGTTGGAAATAAGGCACTTAGCCTCTTAGAAGGAAGCTTGTTTTGGAAAAGTTAACTGGAAGTTGACTATATGGTTAGAGGGCTCGGATGTGAATTCCGGTGATTCAGTTAGCTTCGGGGGTTGATTTGTGACTTAGGAGTGTGATCGGAATTGAATTTGGAGGTCCGGTGTAGAATTAGGCTTGAATTGGCGAAGTTTGAATTTTGGCGAATCCCGGTTGATAGGTGAGATTTTGATCCGAGTGTCGGAATAGAATTCCGAGAGTTGTTGTAGCTCCATTAGGTGATTTTGGATATATGTGAAAAATTACAGGTCATTCGGACGTCGTTTGGTTGGGTTTTTGATCGAATGTGAGTTTCGGAAGAATTTGATAAACTTAGGCTTGAATCCATGGTGAATTGATGATTTTTGTGTTTTTTTGCGTGTTTTGATGATTGGAACAAGTATGAATGATGTTTTGGGGCATGTTGGTGTTTTTGGTTGAGGTCCTGGGGGCCTCGGGGTGATTTCGGGTGATCAAACGGGAGAATTTGGACTTGGTAAGTTGAAGAAATTGCAACAGCAGTGCAGGCATAATTTTGCCTTCGCGTTCGCGTAGGTCAAGTCGCGATCACGTAGTGGTGAGTTTTTGGCCTTTGCGTTCCCATGGCATGGGCCGCGTTCACATAGGCATGAGGTTGCTGGTCAATGCATTCGCGGGTGGGACCCCGTATTCGCGTAGAAGGAGTTTGGGGGGGCCCTGGTCAATGCTCTTCGCGTTCGCGACCAGGGGTATGCGTTCGCGTAGAAAGGCCTGGCTGTGCATCGGTTCACGGGAAGGGCTCCGCGTTCGCGTAGAGTAAAATGGCCCAGGGGAATTTTTGGCCATCGCGAACGCGAGAGGGCCATCGCGTTCGCGTATAAGGAATTGCCTGGGCAGAAAGGGTTTTTATTAAACATTCCATCTGCGACCCATTTGATATTTCCTCCATTTTTGAACCACCTCAAGAGCTTTTTGGTAGAGTTTGAAGGGGATTTTGACGGGAAATGATTGGAGGTAAGTCTCGTCACTTAGAAACACCATTTTATTGAAGATTCAACCTTTAATTCTTAAAAATTTGGGTAAAAATTGGAAGAACTGGGACTTGGTTTTTGGAATGTAAATTTGGAATTGGTGGGAGCATTTGGACTCCGCTTTTGATGAATTTTATATGTATGGACTCGTGGCGAGACGAGGAATCCGGTGGTGTGAATTTTGTAATTTTTCGAGAAGTGGGCCTAGGGCTCAAGTTTTGCCAACTTCGTGTTTTTGGGTGTTTTTCGAGTTCTTTCAATTGGGTTATGTCCCATTAGCTAATTATAACGTATTCCTTGTGGTTTTGGTCAGATTCTATGCACGAGGAGGTTGATTTGCGAGGAAAGCGCAAGGCGAGCTAGAATTTCGGCTGGCTTGAGGTGAGTAATGGTTATAAATGATGTACTGAGGGTTTGAAACCCCGTATTTGCACTATGTAGTGCTATGTTGAGATGAGATACGCGCTATATGACGAGCGTGGTGATGTTGCTGCTGGGGATTCGGACTCGGTCCATCCCGATTAATGACTCTACTGTACTTTTGACTGAGACTGAGTTAATATCAGTATATTTTGGGCTAGTTGCCATGTTTGGGGCTTGTGCCGATCTGTAGAACCCTTAGAGAGCATGTTGAGCTAATTGACCTCACTTTACCTGTTGGAATCATACTCTCAGTCATATTCTTAACTGTAAAAACATAACATGAACCGGCCTTAGCAATTTGTACTCTAAATGAGGAATACCTGGGGTTGGAAACCTGTCGTAGCTGAGTGGGCCCGAGAGGCCAAGTCTATATTGACTAAGAGGGGTCAAGGACCCCATAGTGAGGGTATTTGATATACACCAGATCGGGTCGCACGCCGCAACGGTATATACACATATACATATGTGGATCGGACTGCATGCCGCAGTAGTATATTAATTGGATCGGGCTGCGTGCCGCAGCAGTATATACTATTATTGGATCGGTCTGCATGCCGCAGCAGTATTATATACGGATCGGGCTATACGCCGCAGCAGCGTTGGTAATTTGTCGGGCTTTGAGAGATGTTCACCTGTTTTTCCCTGCTTAGTTTTTATTTACTGTCTTTACTGTTTGTTATAGAACTGTGTAGTGCTTTTATGAGAATTCTTACTTTCAGTTGTTATTTATTGATATTACTCACTGAGTCGGGGGTACTCACTTTACTCCCTACACCTTGCGTGCAGATACAGGGACCCCGGAGGCATAGCTGAGTATGTTGTTGCTGCCTAGTTCATTTATCGGAGTCATCGAGGTAGCTGCCTGGCGTCCGCAGGACCCGATTTCTCCTCTTGTCTTTCTTTGTTTTCCGCATCTAGACTTTCATTTGTATACGATGTTGCGCAGTTGTATCTAGAGGCTCTGACTCATGACGCCAGATTCTAATTGGGGTTGTATTGATATTATTATGGTTTCCGCACTGTTTTTATTATTATCACAGATTGAAATTTTGCTTAACTGATGATTTAAATTCAAATAACTGATGAGGAGCTTCGTATTTTGGGTTGAGAGTGTTCTAAAGGTCGGGATTGCCTAACAAGGTGTCGGGCACCATCACGGCCAGGGATTGGGTCGTGACAAGTTGGTATCAGAGCCTAGGTTACTAGGTCTCGCGAGTTATGAGCCGCTTTAGTAGAGTCTCGCGGATCGGTACGGAGACATCAGTACTTATCCTCGGGAGGCTGGAGAACCTTTAGGAAAAACTTCATATCCTTGAAATTCTTGTCGTGCGACTTTGTTGATCCGAGAACTAAGCTTCTGTATTCTATTCTCCCGCAGATGGCGAGAACACGTGCTACCGGACGTGGAGGACGACCACCAGTACCACCTTCTCGGGGCCATGGACGCGGTCGTGGTCGTGGTCGAGGCAGAGTAGCAGGGGCAGCATCTGAGGACCCACCAGTTTCCCCAGTTCAGGGCCAGACTCCAGTTGTTGATGCTTCAGCAGCACCTGTGCAGGCACCAGCAGTGCCCATTGTTATTCCGGGTCTCCAAGAGACCTTGGCCCAAATACTATCAGTTTGCACTGGCCTAGCCCAGGTAGTCTCAGCCACCACTACAGCGGCTACTTCTCAGGCAGGGGGTGGCAATCATACCCCCGCTGCTCGCACACCCGAGCATGTGGTGCAGGGTTTACAGACATCTGGAGCAGCTCCAGCTCAGCCGGTGGTACCAGTTCAGGATTTTGTGGTCCCAGCTATGCCAGACGATGAGCAGCGTCACCTCGAGAGGTTCAATAGGCTTCAACCCCCAGTTTTCAGTGGTGCTCAGGGCGAGGATGCCCAGGGGTTTCTTGACAAGCGTCAGTGTATGCTTCAGATGGCAGGGATTTTGGAGTCCAGCGGGGTAGCATTTACCGCATTTCAGTTCACTGTCGCTGCCTTCACATGGTGGGAGGCATATGAGCGGCGTAGGCCGGCAGGTGCAGTGCCGTTGTCATGGCAGGAGTTCTCCACTATCTTTTTGAATAATTGGGTACCACGGTCGCAGATAGAGGAGCTGTGTAGGCAGTTCGAGTGGCTTCATTAAGGAGACATGACTGTTACACAGTATGAGGCGAGATTTTCTGAGTTAGCTCGTCATGCCTCGTGGATGGTTCTGACCGACAGTGAGAGGATCAAGAGGTTTGTGGATAGACATAACTATCACCTTCATATTATGATGACTCGAGAGAGAGCCCTGGGTATTTCCTTTGAGGATGAAGTTGATATTGCTCGTGATATTGAGTTGGCTCGCCGTCAGGATAAAGATGAGAGGGAGGCCAAGAGGCCTCGAGGTTCTGGTAGCTATAGTGGTGCTCCGTCTAGGGGTTAGTTACAGCAGGGCAGAGGTCGATCATTCAGGCCTCCTCTGCCAGCTCGCTCAGAGTATCGTGGGTCATATTCTGGTCGGGGTTATCAGGGCTCACAGCAGAGTCAGCCATCTCTTAGTGCACTTCCAGCGCAGAGTTCGTCTCATGCCCCATCTGTTCAGGGTTCTTCCCGGTCGAGTGCATCAGCTAGCCACTCTGGTGCGAGGGGTTCCCTTCAGTACCAGTTCCCAGCACCCGGGAGTTGCTACGAGTGTGGTTAGTTCGGGCATATGCGGAGGGAGTGTCCCCGCCGTGCATCCAGTTCATCTCAGCAGAGGGGCCAGCCCTCATCTTCTGGACCATTATCTTCAGCACCCGCCCCGCCAGCTAGGGGTGAGTGTCAAGCAGCTAGGGGTCGCCCCAGAGGGGGAGGCCGATCGGGTGGTATTCAGGCTCGATTCTATGCTCTTCAGGGCTTGTCGGATGCTATTGCTTCGGATGCTGTTATCACAGGTATTATTTCAGTCTGCCACAGGGATTCCTCAGTTTTATTTGATCCCGGTTCTACTAACTCCTATGTATCTTCATACTTTGCTCATCATTTGGGTACGACCCGAGGGTGTCTTGCTTTACCTGTACACGTATCTACCTCGGTGGGCGATACTATTGTTGTGGACCACGTATATCGGTCCTGTCTTGTTACTATTGGGGGTCTGGAGACCCGAGTTGACTTGTTGATATTGAGCATGGTAGATTTTGATGTTATTTGGGGAATGGATTGGCTATCTCCGTGCCATGCTATTCTAGACTATCACGCCAAGACAATCACATTGGCTATGCCGGGTGTTCCGAGGATTGAGTGGCGTGGCATGACTGACTATGTCCCCAGTAGGGTGATTTCCTTCCTAAAGGCCCAACGGATGGTTGGGAAGGGTTGTCTATCGCATTTGGCTTTTGTGAGAGATTTTGGAGCTCAGGCTCCTAGCCTTGATTCTATTCCCTTTGTGAGGGATTTTCCAGATGTGTTTCCAGCGAACCTGCCGGGTATGCCACCGGACAGGGACATTGATTTCGGCATTGATTTGGTGCCGGGCACTCAGCCTATCTCTATTCCTCCCTATCGTATGGCACTGGTTGAGTTAAATGAGTTCAAGGAGCAGCTTCAGCAAACTCCTAGATAAGGGGGTTCGTCCTAGTGTGTCACCGTGGGGTGCACCGATCTTATTTGTGAAGACGAAAGATGGCACAGTGAGAAAGTGTATTGACTACAGGCAACTAAACAAAGTGACAGTGAAGAATAAGTATCCACTACCCCGTATTGATGATTTGTTTGATCAACTCCAGGGAGCAAGGGTATTCTCGAAGATTGACCTCCGTTCAGTCTATCACCAGCTGAAGATTAGGGATTCTGATATTATGAAGACAGCTTTCAGGATGAGATATGGGCATTATGAGTTTCTAGTTATGTCTTTTGGGCTGACTAATGCCCCAGCCGCGTTCATGCATTTGATGAACAACGTGTTCCGGTCGTATCTGGATTCATTTTTGATTGTGTTTATTGATGACATCCTGGTGTACTCGCGTAGCCACGAGGAGCATGCTCAGCATTTGAGAGTAGTATTATAGAGATTGAGGGAGGAGAAGCTTTATGCAAATTTCTCCAAGTGTGAGTTCTGGCTTGGGTCTGTGGCTTTTCTGGGACACATGGTGTCCAGTGATGGTATTCAGGTTGATCCGAAGATGATAGAGGCGGTGCAAAGTTGGCCTAGACTGACCTCAGCCATTGAGATTCGTAGTTTCCTTGGGTTGGCAGGGTATTATCGCCGTTTTTTTCAGGGATTTTCTTCTATTCCATCTCCCTTGAGAAAGTTGACTCAGAAGGGTGCTCCATTCGTGTGGTCCGAGGAGTGCGAGGAGAGCTTTCAGAAGCTCAAGACAGCTTTGACAACGGCTCCAGTGTTGGTATCGCCATCAGCTTTAGGTTCTTACACTGTGTATTGTGATGCTTATAGAGTTGGGATCGGATGTGTGTTGATGCAGGAGGGAAGAGTTATTGCATATGCTTCTCGTCAGCTGAAGCCCCATGAGAAGAACTACCATGTACATGATTTGGAGTTGGCTACTATAGTTCATGCTTTGAATATTTGGAGGCACTACTTGTATGGCGTATCTTGTGAGGTATATACCGATCATCGCAGTCTTCATTATTTGTTCAAACAGAAGGATCTTAATTTGAGGCAGCGGAGATGGCTTGAGTTGCTCAAGGATTATGACATTACGATTTTATATCATCCGGGGAAGGCCAATGTAATGGCCGATGCTTTGAGCCGGAAAGCGGTGAGTATGGGTAGTTTCGCGTATATTCTAGTTGGGGAGAGGCCCTTTGCAGTTGATGTCCAGTCTTTGGCCAATCGGATGGTGAGGCTAGATATTTCGGAGCCTAGTCGGGTGTTGGCATGTGTGGTTTCTCGGTCTTCCTTGTATGACCGCATTAGAGAGCGCCAGTATGATGATCCGCATTTGCTTGTCCTTAAGGACAGGGTTTAACATGATGATGCCAGGGACGTGACTATTGATAGTGATGGTGTGTTGAGGATGCAGTGCCGGATTTGTGTGCCCAATGTGGATGGTCTTCGGGAGTTGATATTGGAGGAGGCCCACAGCTCGCGGTACTCTATTCATCCAGGTGCTGCAAAGATGTATCAGGATTTGAGATAGCATTACTGGTGGAAGAGAATGAAGAAGGATATAATGAGCTACGTAGCTTGGTGTCTCAACTGTCAGCAGGTCAAGTACGAGCACTAGAGGCCTGGTGGTGTACTTCAGCGCTTGGATATTCCCAAGTGGAAGGGGGAGAGGATTACTATGGATTTCGTGAGTGGTCTCCCTCAGACAACGAGGAAGTTTGATGTGATTTGGGTGATTATGGATCGGCTGACCAAGTTTGCGCACTTCATTCCGGTATGTACCACCTATTCTTCAGAGCGGTTAGCAGAGATTTTCATCCGGGAGATTGTACGGTTGAATGGGGTCCCAGTTTCCATTATATCAGATAGGGGCACTCAGTTTACTTCTCTGTTCTGGAGGACTTTTCAGCGAGAGTTGGGTACGCAGGTAGAGTTGAGTACAGCATTTCATCCTCAGACGGACGGGCAGTCCGAGCGTATTATTCAGATATTGGAGGACATGTTGTGTTCCTGTGTTATTGATTTTGGAGGTTCTTGGGCTGATTTCTTTCCTCTTGCAGAGTTTGCTTACAACAACAGCTATCAATCCAGCATTCATATGGCGCCATATGAGGCCTTATATGGGAGACGGTGTAGATCTTCGGTTGGTTGGTTTGAGCCTGGTGAGGCTAGGTTGTTTGGGACAGAGTTGGTCCAGGATGCCTTAGATAAGGTGAAGGTGATCCAGGAGAGACTTCGTACGGCTCAGTCGCGTCAGAAAAGTTATGCGGACCGGAAGGTTTGAGATGTATCTTATATTGTGGGCGAGATGGTCTTGTTGAAGGTTTCGCCTATGAAGGGTATCATGCGATTTGGGAATAAGGGAAGCTGAATCCGAGGTTCATTGACCCTTTTGAGATTCTTAGGAGGATTGGGGAGGTGGCCTATATGCTTGCTTTTCCACCCAGCCTGTCGGGAGTTCACCCGGTATTTTATGTATCTATGCTCCGGAAGTATGTTGGGGACCCATCTCATGTGTTGGACTTCAGTATAGTACAGTTGAATGATGATTTGACATATGATGTGGAGCCAATGGCTATTTTGGTCTTCAGGTTCGGAGGTTGAGGTCAAAGGATATCGCTTCGGTGAAGGTGCAGATGAGAGGTCGGCCCGCGGAGGAGGCTACTTGGGAGACCGAGCGGGAGATACGGAGCAGATATCCTCAATTGTTTGAGGCTCCAGGTATGTTTCTTGACCCGCTCGAGGACGCGCATTTGTTTTAGTTGGGGAGGATGTGACGACCCGTCCCATCGTCACGTGAGTTACTGCACCGTTTCACCCATATTGTGTTGCTCCATGTTTCAATATCAGTATTTGAGTTGATCGGGTAGAATTAGTTTGGTTTTAGTTTGAAATAAGGCACTAAGCCTCTTAGAAGGAAGCTTGTTTTGGAGAAGTCAACTAGAAGTTGACTATATGGTTAGAGGGCTCGGATGTGAATTCTGGTGATTCGGTTAGCTTTGGGGGTTGATTTGTGACTTAGGAGTGCGATCGGAATTTAATTTGGAGGTCCGTTGTAGAATTAGGCTTGAATTTGCGAAGTTTGAATTTTGGCGAATCCCGGTTGATGGGTGAGATTTTGATCTGAGGGTCGGAATGGAATTCTGAGAGTTGTTGTAGCTCCGTTAGGTGATTTTGGATATGTGTGCAAAATTTTAGGTCATTCGGACATCGTTTGGTCGGGTTTTTGATCGAATGTGAGTTTCGGAAGAATTTGATAAACTTAGGCTTGAATCCGTGGTGAATTGATGATTTTTGTGTTGTTTGCCGTATTGATGATTGAACAAGTTTGTATGATGTTTTGGGGTATGTTGGTGTTTTTGGTCGAGGTCTCGGGGGCCTCGGGGTGATTTCGGGTGATCAAACGGGAGAATTTTGGACTAGGTAAGTTGTAGAAATTGCATCAGCAGTGCAGGCATAATTTTGCCTTCGCATTCGCGTAGGTTAAGTCGCGATCGTGTAGTGGTGAGTTTTTGTCCTTCGCGTTCGCGTGGCATAGGCCGCGTTCGCGTAGGCATGAGATTACTGGTCAATGCGTTCGCGGGTGGGACCTCGCATTCGCGTAGAAGGAGTTTGAGGGGCCCCTGGTCAATGCTCTTCGCGTTCGCGTAGAAGGGCCTGGCTGTGCATCGCGTTCGCGGGATGGGCTTCGCGTTCGCATAGAGCAAAATGGCCCATGGGAATTTTTGGCCATCGCGAACGCAAGAGGGCCATCGCGTTCGTGTATAAGGAAATGCCTGGGTAGAAAGGATTTTTATTAAACATTTCATCTGTGACCCATTGGATATTTCCTCCATTTTTGAACCACCTCAAGAGCTTTTTGGTAGAGTTTGAATGGGATTTTGACGGGAAGTGATTGGAGGTAAGTCTCCTGACTTAGAAACACCATTTTATTGAAGATTCAACCTTTAATTCTTAGAAATTTGGGTAAAAATTGGAAGTAGGGCTTGGTTTTGGAATGTAAATTTGGAATCTGAGGGAGCATTTGGACTCCGGTTTTGATGAATTTTATATGTACGGATTTGTGGCGAGACGAGGAATCCGGTGGCGTAAATTTTGTAATTTTTCGAGAAGTGGGCCCGGGGCTCAGGTTTTGCCAACTTCGTGTTTTTGGGTATTTTTCGAGTTCTTTCAATTGGGTTATGTCCCATTAGCTTATTATAACGTATTCCTTGTGGTTTTAGTCAGATTCTACGCACTAGGAGGTTGATTTGTGAGGAAAGCGCAAGGCGAGCTAGGATTTCGGCCGGCTTGAGGTGAGTAATGGCTATAAATGATGTACTGAGGGTTTGAAACCCCTTATTTGCACTATGTAGTGCTATGTTGAGATGAGATATGTGCTATATGACGAGCGTGGTGATGTTACTACTGGGGATTCAGACTCGGTCCATCCCGATTGATGACTCTACTGTACTTTTGACTGAGACTGAGTTAATATCAGTATATTTTGGGCTAGTTGCCATGTTTGGGGCCTTGTGCCGATCTGTAGAACCCATAGGGAGCATGTTTAGCTAATTGACCTCACTTTACCTGTTGGAATCATACTCTCAGTCATATTATTAACTGTATAAATATAACATGAATCGGCCTTAGCAATTTGCACTCTAAATGAGGAATACCTGGGGTTGGAAACCTGTCGTAGCTGAGTGGGCCCGAGAGGCCAAACATTGACTTAGAGGGGTCAAGGACCCCATAGTGATATACACTGGATCGGGCTGCATGCCGCAGCAGTATATACACATATACATATATGGATCGGACTGCACGCTGCAGTAGTATATTATATGGATCGGACTGCACGCCGCGATGATATATTCTATGGGTCGGACTACACGCCGCAGTGATATAGTATATGGATCGAACTGCACGCCGCAGTATTATAGCGTTTGGGCTGTAGGAGCCCCTCCGGAGTCTGCACACCCCCGGTGACCGCAGTCGACTACTATTATTGGATCGGGCTGCGTGCCGCAACAGTATATACTATTATTGGATCGGGCTGCACGCCGCAGCAATATTATGTACGGATCGGGCTGCCCGCTGCAACAGTGTTGGTAATTTGCCGGGTTTTGAGAGATGTTCACCTGTTTTTCCCTGTTTAGCTTTTATTTACTGCCTTTACTGTTGGTTATAGAACTGTGTAGTTTTTTTACGAGAATTCTTACTTCCAGTTGTTATTTATTGCTATTACTCACTGAGTTTGAGTACTCACTTTACTCCCTGCACCTTACGTGCAGATACAGGGATCCCGGAGGCATAGCTGACTTTGTTGCTGCTGCCTAGTTCATTTATCAGAGTCATCTAGGTAGCTGCCTGGCATCCGCAGGGCCCGATTTCTCCTCTTGTCTTTCTTTGTTTTCCACATCTAGACTTTCATATGTATAGGATGTTGCGCAGTTGTATCTAGAGGCTCTGACTCGTGATGCTAGATTTTGATAGTGGATGTACTGATATTATTATGGTTTCCGCACTGTTTTTATTATTATCACAGATTGAAATTTTGCTTAAGTGATTATTTAAATTCAAATAACTGATGAGGAGCTTCGTATTTTGGGTTGAGAGTGTTCTAAAGGTCAGGCTTGCCTAACAAGGTGTTAGGCGCCATCACGACCGGGAATTGGGTCGTGAGAAGTCTAGAATCAGCTTCAATGGCTAAACCTAATATCCTGAATCCTTACATTAACGCGAATTCAATTTCAAACCTCCACATGTGATTCATGCATCAAGGACATACACAAATATACTGAACAACGAAACTAAAAACCAACATGAAGAAAATTAACAAGGAAAGCATGTAGCAATTTATCATTTCTTCAATCTTGGTTACATATTTTCGATCCACATTCCACAGGACTCTCAAGACTCTAAGGAATACCTGGATATCGAAACAAAGTAAAAAAACAGGAGGTCCGCTAAACAATAGCAGTATGACAGAATCAGCCCCAGCAAAAGTCAAACAAATTCAATCCAAACTCTGGAAGAAGATGCAACAATTAAAGAGTAAAGTTCAATCGAATAACCCCATCAGCAAAGCTTCAAACCCAGTTCTATGCACCCCAAATCCAAGACATTCTAAACCATCAAATGAATTAGAAAGTGTTTTAGTTTGAATGCTTCAGAATTCAATAAAACAGTAAAAACTACAGTCGTTCCTCAATTTTCTGTATTTTAGCACTTCCAAATCTATCTTGCAAGGCAAGAATGACATGCCTTTATAGACAAGCAAGTAGGGCAACCCTGCAGATTTTATTTTACCATTCTAGTCCTTTTTAGTTTTCCTTTTTTTGCTTAGGAATATTCTGACTTGTTTTCCATGTTATACTATCAAAAAAGTCTAAAATTCACAAAGAACCCCCCAGTAGAAGCTTTCTATTCTGGTACTAGAAGATTCCCTAACCTAAACTTCCTAAACTACCCCCCAAATGCCCTGTTTTTACCCCTAAATCCTTCCCCAGATGGGCCAATGCTGACCCCATAATCTAAGTCCAATTTGGACAGGATACTCTTAGCAAAATGGGTCGGAGACAAGTCCAAAACCTAGACGAGCATTCATCCAAACGAAGAGAAAAATCTTGAAACTAAGATATCATGAAATAATTTCATAGATAACCTAATTGAATTACTGATCAACTCACATCTAGGTCAGAAATTAATTAGGTTAATATATCAACAAAAGTAATTAAACTAAACTAAAAAACTAACAAGAGAAAATCAGGGACTTAACTCTGAAACTAAACAAGGTGAAAAATACTTAGGAATTGGAGAGAAAATTAGAAACTACCAGAATTAAATACCAACCGCAAATTAATCTAACTAAATTTGAATTTATTATCAGAAGACAAAATCAGTCAAGACATAAATGGAAAAGAAAAGAAGAAAATCAAGAGAGAAAATAGACAGAAAGGAAAACTCACCAAATAAAACTCGAACCCAAATCAAATTTCTTGATTTAATTAAATTGATGCTACTCACTTATTATTTGTCAAAACAAGGAAAAAGCATCGATTTTACGTTGAAACAAGCCTTCAAAACGTGATAAACAACAGCGTAGAACAGTGCATGCCACAGGACTGAAGGTGAGGAAGTTTGGAGTTGTAGGGTTTCGAATTTCGATTTAAGATTTGAGGAGTTTGGCTAAGATTCGAGGGAAGCTAGTCAGGGATTCAACATGAGGGGGTGAAGGGGAGGGTGTGTTGTCAATTTGGTGACGATTGGCCGCCGCCCGCCGCCGTAGGCGATTTTCGACGGGTGGCAGGCGGCGAAGATGGTGAAGGAGACTGGGTGGCTAGGTTTTAGTCTCTAAAGAATGCGGGTTGTGAGAGAGGAGACGAGGGGGTAGGGGTGTATTAGGACATTAAAATATTAAGTGACCCTTAGTTCTCAGCCGTCTGATCAAACAACATCGACAACTGAGATTAGATCATACTTAAACAGGGTCGTTTCTAGTAAGGGGAGTCTGGACCGGGTCAGGGACAGTCTTAGGCCAGGTAAGGGGTGATTTGGGCGGGTACTGGTGGAATATTGGGCCAGTGTATTTGATTTTGAAGACTGGCCCAATCGTTTGGATTTTTTTAATAAGACCTTTAATTCCCTTTTCCTTCCTCTGTTTTATTCTCTCTTTTTTTGTGAAAATTAAAATTAAAAATGCTAAATTGAATTTAAAACCAAACCAACTCATTAAAAATACCAACTAATCCTAAGTAATTAACACCACTAATAAATTAAAGAAAAACTATTCGAAAATCGAAAATTAAAATTAAAGGATGAAAATTGACAATTTTTTGTGATTTTCTTTTCTTATAAAACAACTTAATTACTAAATAATTCTTAAAAATGCAAAATTAAATCCTAAAAAAATGCACATATATTTTTTGTATTTTTATGTATTATATAAACTAAATATACACACAAAAATACAAACAAACACAAAAATTATGCAAATAAATCCTAAAAATCAAATAATTAAAAGAAAAATCCTAAATCTAATAATTCTGTAGGAGCAATTCACGCGAGACAAAAATCACATGCTCACATCTAGTTAATTAGTTGGACATAAGAATGTTAATATTTATAACTTAGGAATTGTTCGAGCTTGTCCTCTTGGTGATAGTGAATAGTTGTAGCTAAACCTTAATTCTCTGTGGGATTCGACTCTGCACTTTTATACCGGGTTATATTTGCAGCGATCGCTTATCTTTTTCAGGACTAGAGTTGGGCATGATCAAATTTTGGCGTTGTTGCTGGAAACTTACGGTGTAACTGTAGGTGTACATATTTCTCGGTTTCAAGTTTGAACTTTTATTTTGTTTTCTATTATTTGTTTCTTTTACTTGTTGATTTGAGAAATATGGCATCTTGAAATTATGAGAGTTTTGATGTTGCTACTTCTGCTTTTGGCCCTCCTTATATATATATTGTGGAGAAAACCACCCATTGCAAAATTATCAAAATATTTTCGAGAGCAAGTTATGTGCACCAACTCAATCTTATGTGTGGAATGAGTGTGACATGTGTGGTGGTCAAGATGGTCACTTTCATGATTGTGCTTATATTTCTTATCCTCCTCCAACCCCTTACTATGATGGTTCTAGTTTTAATTGTGTGGTTAACATGAAAGAGATAGAAGACATGCTAAGGTACCTTGTAGAAAAAAATGACGAGACATAATTGCGGGTACAAAGTCAAGACGCTACTATTCGCTACTTGGAGGCTCAAGTGAGTCAACTAGTTGAAGCTTTTAATGCTCAGCATTTTAATATTATGGATAGTACCCAGGAGCACTGTGCATTAGAGATGGAAATTGAGGTGCCAATGGAGGGGTGCAAAGTAGAACCTAAACACTCTAACCAGCTAGAATTTGAAGATGCCGATGTTGAAGAAGTAATACTAGAGCCAACAAAGGACATTGAGTGTACAAATTTAGTTGACTCTAGTGTGATTGATTTTGAGGATGTCAAAAATTTTAAAGTTCATGTATTTGAACGTGTTGGGCCTCATTCCAAACACTTCTCTACATTATGATCAGACAGTGAAATGGGAATGGATCTTTACGAGCGCAAAAAGGAATCTAGGGAAGAGGTAGATGAGTTTTATATGTTGAAATATTCATGGTCATCTAGTCAAGGTGACACTCCTCGGTAAAGAGCGAAAAAGTTCATGAGAATTTATTTAGTTTTGGATCGCAAGAATTTAAACCCCCATCCCCCCCCAGCATAATCATAAACTTGAAGCAAAACTTGGGGTTCAATTTATATGCTCAAGGTGGAGGCAAAAAGTGATTCGAGTCGTGCCATGACTTTAAATCAAGCGCTTGTTAGGGGAAACTCAGCTTTACTGATTTCTTTTATTTTTAATTTATTAATATTATTTTATTGTATTTTTTTTTGTTTTGCAGTGTCATTTTCATTTTCTATGAGCATTGGGAATAAAATCCATTGGAAGAAAACAAAAGTAAGTGAGATGGTTAGAGCTAAGTGTGGGGTGCCCGCACAAAGAATCAATTATGGGAGAAATCTTTGTACCCCATGAGCTGCTAACTCTTCGGCCTATGGCCTACCGGAGAGTTTTTCTTATCGTCTTGTATTTATGGGTGTGCATTAGGAATAATGTAAAATTTTAAGTGTGGGGTGAAGAGACTGTTTGGGTGGATTCCTATGCTAGTTTAGTTATGTTATTTTATATGTTTTGAAAAAATAATTAGGTAAAAATAATCCCTCTTGATTTTTACTATGACCACGGTTCTTTTCCAAGGGACGGCTTTTCAAGTAGAATTCCTAAAAAATGTTGGACTTTTTCCGACGATGGGCTTCCTAGACAGTTTTCTTCAGGGTTTAAAGTCCAAAGCAAAGTACAAAAAAAAGGTTCATTGTTTTATTTTTTTCTTTTTGAATTGATAATGCAATGGGAATAACTTGAGTATCTATGCTTTTTGACATGTTTTATGTTGGGCATAGAGCTAGAGCACCTGTGCTGAGTACTTTCTTCTTGAGTCTTGTGACTATATGGTTGAGAGTAAATGTGACTTATTCTTTGTCACGACCCAAATTCCCGAACCTGGTCGTGATGGCGCCTCTCGTGAAGACAAGGCCAACCAACTAACCCAAATTGCCTTTTTAACAATTCTTAAACATATCGAATAGAAAATACAGCTTAAATGACGTTGATTAACAATATATATGCAACCCAACTCAGCCCGACCGGGGTTTCACAAGTCACGAGCATCTAAGATGTAGGAACACAACTACAGAGTCAACTATATATATATGAAACAAAATCTGAAGTTCAAGATGAAGTCCGGTGCCGCGAACGCTGGCGGTCACCTTGCTCAGCTACAACAGGATTACCTTCAATCTGCTAACAACCCGCTATCGGGTGATCAATGCCTGAAATTGCACGCGAGGTGCGGGGAGTAGAGTGAGTACTTCCAACTCAGTGGTAATAAGAGTAAATAATGCTAAGAGGCAAGAAATCACGTAAAAG
>MU782566.1:69082-101568 GCA_026770625.1 Nicotiana glauca | reverse complement strand
CTTTTGTTTGAGTTCGAACTTGAATTGGGAATTCGAATTTATACTCATGAATTAATTGACCTTTAGAGACGAAAAATAGAAAAACATAGTTGCTCTATGCTTGACCTTTAATAAAATAAAAATGGGACGAGCCTCGCCAAATCAAATATACAATTGCGGGGCCCTCATTAATTACTCACTAAAATAATTTAGTATTCGGATAGGTCGTTTAGCGAATTTCATAGCCTTCCCAAAAGATATAACACGTTAGCCGCTTTAGGTGCGATTTTTAATAATATTACTTTATTAATACGGGTGTGCATTTCATGCAACCCAAATCCAAATCCAAAAATATGGAATGAGAATATGGCGAGGATCCGGGTGCATTTCATGTGACGTGATCCGAAAACATGTCCTTAAACGATGTTCACTTTATAAAAATACAATATTTTGATAAAAAGCAGTAATTAATTCTAAAATTGCATAAATAGGATAATATGTATAAAAATCAAACATTTTAGCCAAATACGACAGTTGAGCGACCATGCTAGAACCACGAAATTCGGGAGTGCCTAACACCTTCTCCTGAGTTAACAGAATTCCTTACCCGGATTTTTGATTCGCGACTGTTACACAGAGTCAAACCCTTCCTCGATTCGGGATTCAAACTGGTGACTTGGGACACCGTAAATCTCTCAAGTGGAGACTCTGAACCTTTAATAAAATGAATCCTGTTTCGATTGTCCTTAAATTGAAAAACTCCTTTTTATTACTATATCTCTTACCGGGGTGTAGTAAAAGCCGATAAAAGCTATTATCTTTGGAAAAAAAGGAGGTGTGACAGTTATATATGGATCAGAGGAAGACGGGGCACTGGCCGCAATGAAGAACCTGTTTCTGGAGGATGATATGGATTGTTGTGTTATCTTCGAGGAGGAGGGGGAAGAAGGCCCTTCCATTCAAGCTGTGAACCGAGGGGAACGCCTCACCAATTCGTCAGTCAGGACCACTGGTGCCCGGAGAGCTTTGGGGTATCAAGGCTAAATGACGCACTATGCATCACATTTTACTTTTAGTTGACTTTACTTTTCCGCATTGTCTTTACTACTGAAAAGAGCTCCGATGTTTTGAACAGTTATGAATTTAATCAAAAGCATTTTCCAATTTTATTTTTTATATCTCACTCTTATTACTTTTCTCTATCATTTATTTTATTTTTACACAACATTACTTCTACCTATCTTGATGATGAACCAACGACTGTGACTTGCAACGAGGCAATGCAACAAATGGACATAGATTCAGAAGAGGATGAAATACCAAAAGATGTTGTCAGGGAGGTCGAGAATTTTGAGAACAGACCTAAGTCTAATTTGGATGAAACTGAGGTTGTTAATTTGGGAGACGCAGAGAACGTCAAGGAAACACGTATCAGCGTGCACCTGTCGCCATCAGAAAAGAAAGAGTACACAAAGTTCTTAAAAGTGTATGAGGACATCTTTGCATGGTCTTATGATGACATGATAGGTCTCACCACATCCATTATGGCTCATAAGTTACCGACAGATCCGGCATGCCCTCCAGTGAAACAGAAGCTCAGAAAATTCAAGCCAGACATGAGTTTGAAAATTAAAGAAAAAGTTACCAAACAAGTCAAAGCCAGGGTTCTCATAGTGGTAGAGTATCCAACATGGTTAGCCAACATCGTGCCGGTACCGAAGAAGGATAAGTTAGAGTCTGTGTTGACTATCGGGATATCAATCGGGCCAGTCCTAAGGACGACTTCCCATTTCCAAATATACATATATTGATTGACAACTGTGCCAAACATGAGCTGCAGTCGTTCGTCGATTGTTTTTCTGGATACCATCAGATATAAATGGATGAAGAAGATGCAGAAAAAACAGCGTTCATCACGCTGTGGGGGATGTACTGTTACAGAATGTTGCCGTTTGGTTTGAAGAATGCTGGTGCTACCTACATGAGGGCCATGACCACTATCTTTCATGACATGATACATAAAGAAATCGAGGTGTATGTGGATGACATCATCATCAAGTCCAGGAAAGCTACAGATCACATGGAAGATTTGAGGAAGTTCTTCAACAGATTGAGGAGGTACAACTTGAAACTGAATCCCGCCAAGTGTGCATTTGGGGTCCCTGCCGGAAAGTTATTGGGTTTCATTGTGAGTCGCCGAGGAACAGAATTGGATCCGTCAAAGGTCAAAGCCATTCAAGAGTTGCCACCGCCTAAGAACAAGAAGGATGTAATGAGTTTTCTAGGAAGACTCAACTATATCAGTCGGTTCATAGCTCAGTCCACTGTCATTTGTGAACCCATCTTCAAGATGCTAAAGAAGAATGCCTCTACCAAATGGACTGATGATTGTCAAAAAGCTTTCGATAGAATCAAAGAGTACTTGTCAACGCCACCGGTCTTGGTTCCGCCTGAACCAGGGAGACTCCTATTACTTTATCTCGCAGTATTGGATGGAGAGTTTGGTTGTGTCTTAGGACAACATGATGAAACCGGAAGAAAGGAGCAAGCCATCTACTACCTTAGCAAGAAGTTTACCCCGTACGAGGCTCGATATTTCTTATTAGAGTGCACCTGTTGTGCTCTGACCTGGGTAGCTCAGAAATTGAGGCAATATTTCTGTGCTTGCACCACATATCTCATATCCTGAATGGACCCATTGAAATATATCTTTCAGAAGCCCATGCCTACTGGCAAGCTCGCCAAATGGAAAATCCTGCTAAGTGAGTTTGACATTGTTTATGTTACCCAGAAGGCAGTCAAAGGACAAGCTTTGGCAGATCACCTCGCCGAGAATCCTGTAGGAGGAGAATACGAACCTCTAAAGACATATTTTCCTGATGAAGAAGTAGCTTTCATAGGAGAGGACATTGCAGAATCCTACAATGGTTGGAGAATGTTTTTCGACGGAGGCGCAAATTTCAAGGGAGTCGGTATAGGAGCAGTCCTGGTATCAGAAACTGGTCAGCATTACCCAGTATCCGCCAAGCTCATATTTCCGTGCACCAACAACATGGCCGAGTACGAAGCATGCATCTTAGGGATCAAACTGGCGATTGATATGAACATTCAGGAGTTACTGGTGATCGGAGACTCGGACCTACTCATACATCAGGTTCGAGAAGAATGGGCAACCAAGAATTCCAAGATACTCCCTTATCTACATCATATACAGCAGTTAAGGAAGAGATTCAGAAAGACGGAATTCCAGCACGTCCCTAGAATACAGAATGAGTTCGTCGATGCCCTAGCCACTTTATCATCTATGATCCAGCATCCAGATAAAAACTTTATTGATTCCATCCAGGTCAAGATTCACGACCAACCAGCTTATTGTGCTCACGTCGAGGAAGAAGTCGATGGGAAACCTTGGTTCCATGATATCAGAGAATAATTGACAACAGGAGAATACCCAGAGCTTGCCAATGCTACTCAGAAGCGCACGCTCTGGAGGCTATCCAACAATTTCTTTCACATCGGAGGAATCCTATATAGGAGGACTCCCGATCTATGTTTACTAAGGTGCGTCGATGCAAGGGAAGCAACCAAACTATTGGAGGAAGTGCACGCAGGGACCTGCGGACTGCACATGAATGGTTTGTTTTAGCCAAGAAGATACTTCAAGCAGGATATTTTTGGATGACTATGGAAACGAACTGCATCTAGTATGTCCGAAGGTGCCATCACTGTCAGATACATGCAGATATGATAAAAGTACCTCCAAACGAGCTTACTGCAACAAGCTCACCATGGCCGTTTGCTGCTTGGCGAATGGATGTTATTGGACCAATCGAGCCTGCCGCATCAAACGGGCACAGGTTCATCTTAGTGGAAATTGATTACTTTACCAAATGGGTTGAAGCAGCATCATACAAAGCAGTGACCAAGAAAGTTGTAACAGATTTCATCTGCGACCGTATTGTTTGTCGGTTCGGAATTTCGGAATCAGTCATCACTGACAATGGTTCCAATCTCAACAACGACCTGATGAAATCAATGTGTGAGACTTTCAAGATCAAACATAAGAACTCTACAGCTTACAGATCGCAGATGAATGGAGCTGTAGAAGCAGCCAATAAGAACATCAAGAAGATACTAAGAAAGGTGATTGAAAGGCACAAGCAGTGGCACAAGAAATTGTCGTTCGCCTTATTGGGTTATCGTACCATGGCCCGCACATCAACTGGGGCCACTCCCTACATGCTGGCTTATGGTACAGAGGCGGTGATTCCCGCCGAAGTAGAAATTCCCTCCTTAAGAATCATACAAGAAACAGAGTTAGATGATGCAGAATGGGTACAAAATCGCTACGAGCAATTAGCCCTTATAGATGGAAAAAGAATGAATGTAGTTTGCCACGGTCAATTATATCATAACAGAATGTCCAGAGCCTTCAACAAAAGAGTTAAGCCAAGGAAGTTCACGCTAGGACAGCTGGTATTGAAGAAAATATTTCTATATCAAGATGAAGCCAAGGTAAAATTCTCTCCTAATTGGCACGGTCCGTACATGGTTCACCGGGTTCTAACTGGAGGAGCCCTTATTCTCGCAGAAATGGACGGAGAAGTCTGGCCGAAGCCAATCAACTCAGACGCAGTAAAGAGATACTACATTTGATCACATGTTTTTCTTCATGATGTAATTTGAACTACGCCTGACCTGATTCCCGTTTAAGAGGGGATACATAGGCAGCTCTATGGGTTCGATCACATTGTAATAAAAATTCCATTTTCCCCCGCTATTTGGAACTGGGGCAGAATTTTGAGGAGGACCCTCAAAATTCTGAAGTCAGTCGTCAGTTTTCTCATCGGCACCAACCCAGTAAACTGGGGTAGAATTTTGAGGGGGGTCCTCAAAATTCTGGAATCAATCCGTGTCCAGTCATTTAACACAGGCGTCAGCAGCACCTGCCCAGCAAACTGGGGCAGAATTTTGAGGAGGACCCTCAAAATTTTGGGACAAGCGAGGTTGCCATGTCTTGAACCACGTTGCAGTTGTTGGTTCATCCAAAATAAAATCATTTTTCAAAATATATACTTGCACTATATTTACTGAATCATGCATAGATATCACTTGCATCGCCGTCGTTTAGCAACGCTACCCCAATGATATGTGACGTCAGAAGTCAAGGGATACGAACTAACCTTTCCCCTCTACAGAACTCACGATTTTTCTTTGAATGCAGGCACCCCAAGTCGTAAAATTATTGAGTACATTCACACACTCGTACTCTTCAGGATTGAAGAACAATCGCTCATCCGCAAAGTTACTATCTACACCTAACATCCCCAGCAGCCACGATATCACAATCAGCTGTCAGCTAAGAGAATATTGTTACTATTCATTCTTTATATTTCCTGCATTTTGCATAAGGCTATTTTCTGCCTTCCGAGGTTAAGCTCTACCTCCATTTTGCATAAGGCTATTTATCTTCCTTTCAAGACTAAGCTCTGTCTCAATATACATTGTATAAGGCTACTTATCTGCCTTTCGAGACTAAGCTCTGTCTACATCCGCATTGCATAAGACTACTTATCTGCCTTTCGAGACTAAGCTTTGTCTCCATCTGCATTGCATAAGGCTACTTTTCTGTCTTCCGAGGTTAAGCACTACCTCCATTCTGCATGAGGCTCCTTATCTGTCTTCCGAGGTTAAGCACTACCTCCATTCTGCATGAGGCTCCTTATCTGCCTTCCGAGGTTAAGCACTACCTCCATTCTGCATAAGTCTACTTATCTACCTTTCGAGACTAAGCTATGTCTCCATCTGCATTGCATAAGGCTACTTTGCTGCCTTCCGAGATTAAGCACTACCTCCATCCTGCATAAGGCTACCTATCTGCCTTCTGAGATTAAGCATTGTCTCCATCCTGTATGGTTGAAATATCGCCACTTTTATTTTTCGAACGGCTGAAATATCGCCACCTGCATTTTAAATTATCGCTTTGGCTGAAAAATCGTCACTATTAGATTCATTTGGCTGAAAGATTGCCACCTTTTCATGGGCTGAAAGATCGCCAACCTCTTCGAAGGTGTCATAATTCGGAGGCACCATCTGCATAGCGCGAGAACATCATTTCATGGCTTGCGAATCTTTATTTTATGCTCTTCATGGCCCGAGACATCATAGTCTAAGGACGTCATCCTAACCGTCCAAAGGCAGCATTCATGGTCCAAACGGGAACTTGCATCATGTTTAAATTATGCACAATATACACTGCGTCGCTCATTTACAGGTACACCGGCTAGCAAACGGCCGTCTAAGAGGGAGCGCTCCCGCTCTGGTTCTCTGCAACCTGTTCGACTTCGTAACCTTTCTCAAACTAGACCATCACATCCATTTTCCTAATCCCCATCATTGGTTCCTAAACTACATATGGCCTGATTCCTGTAAAACTAGGGATATGTAGGCAGCTCAGAAACTAGAGCGCGGTCAAATTCTTTTGCAATCGCCGATTCCGGTCAAAATTGGCCATCTTATCTTTACCCGACAACTCTTTCATCCTCCTCGGGTAAAAAGGGGCAGTTGTTGATACCCAATTTTTTCCTATGTATTTTTATACTCAAAATACTTTCAAAATAGCATGTATATGCATATATAAGTATCCCCTAGAGTTTTGGTATTTCTACTGATTCTTTGAAGATTTTTTAAAATCAAGTTATTTTCTATTTTAACAGTGTAAACCCCCAATAATTATTCCCAAATTATCATTTTTGTGAACCATTTATTCTCCACCCTTATATTTACACCAAATATAATTAAGGTGATTTTTACATATTTTTATAAATTTATTTGATATTTTTAAGCTAAATTGTTCAAAATCAATTATAGCCTATGTTATAATTAATCGCGTTTTATAATTATAAAATTTCTCCAGATATTTTTAAATTAATGTTTATATGTTATCAATTAGTACTGTGTTTTCAATTTGTTTTAAAATTATTTTTAACTATTTTAATTAATTAAAAATAGGAAAATGGCTATTTAAAATCTAGCTCATTTCCATTTCAATTTTAACCACATTTGATCCCAATTTTTTTTTTACCTCAATTCAGCCCAATTAGGCGACCCAATTACATTGTAACCCAATCCCTTTACCCGTTTGTCCAACCCGCCCGTTTTCGTCTTTTAATCCTGGTCGTTGATCATTTTGATCAATGACCCTCATTCATTCCTTCCTATTTTAATTCCTAATGACTTAACCTAACCCTCATTTCCCTCAAATTAGCCGCCCCAAATCCCCTATCCTCTCAAACGCTCTCTAAACCCTAACAACCCAGTTTCGTCTCCGATAAAAAATACACCGGCGTCCATGGATTCTCAGGCCATGGACGGCCTATATTCTCTCCCCTTTCACCCTAAGCCACGATTGTTCGAGCTTTCAAAGGCTCACCCTTCAACAGACCTGTTCAGGTCCTCCGCCGACCTGAGCTCCCCTGGCTTCTCCGGCTCCGTTCTGGTGTGTTCGAGCTCTGAAAAACTTAGCCATGATTCAGATTCGTTCAGAGACCAGACCATTCCAGGACTTCTCGTCGTCTATGGTTTCTGAGAATCTCTAAAAGGGTTTATTCGAGGTCTTATTTCCTTATCTTCTTAGATCTATAGTAGATCTATGCTCTATTCGGCTTTTTTAACGATTTTCCATAATTTTCCCTTTTAAAATTAGTTTGTTCAAATTAGGGTTTTCAAAATCCTAAAACGATTCTTCTTCTTCTTCTTCTTTTTTCTTTATGTGAATTTGTGTGTTCATGCCATGTTTGAGGGGGGCTTCATTTGATTCTTAATATGCATGTCTCTCTGCCTTTGTTCTGTTACTACTTCTACTGATTTTTCTACAAGCATGTTTATATGCCTATCTTGCCTACTGAAAGTGTTTACTTTTACTGAATCTATTTGGGTTATCGAACTTGCTTCTTTCATTATTCCCTAAACTCCTATGGCACCTGTTCTCTGAACTGGTTTGAGTTTTAGTTTTCCTAAAACTTGTTCTTTACAAGCTTTTACTCTACTGCTTTTGATTGCTACATGTGTCTTTGATTCTTGCAAGTTTTTGGTTCTAGGGTTCTACCCTAGAAACCCTAGGCTCTCAAACTCATGCTGAGTTCATAGACTAAATTGGAAACCTGTTTTTCTTTTGCTTATGATTCAAAAACCGTTTATGCCGATCTCTTCTCCTTTGCTTGATGTTAGCATGCTTATATACGGGGGTTTTTCTTCTGAATTGATTCTATTAGATTGTGATTGATTTCAATCCCCTTTTACTAAGGTTAATTGATGTGCTACTGATTTTTACAACTCAGCCTTTTCCCTATTTTCCTGACTAAGTTCATTCAAGGTTTTGAATTTCTGACTGTTTGATTATTTTATTTCCTTATTCTTTCAAAAAAGACGTGTACTATAGTTTCCTACCTTAAATAGATTCTGTGTGCACTTGCCCTTTATTATGTTACTCTGAAAGGTTTTCCCTTCCTTAATTACCACTCCCGTTTGAAATCAAATCCCTTTGACTAAGGGAGATTTTATTTGATTGACTGAGATTTTATTTCCTTGCCTTCTTGTCTACTCATTTTTGCACTATAAAATCTCACAACACACACGAGTTTTTACGGACGGACACACACACAAAAATTTTCAAAAACAGCTTTACACAATCACTCGAACACAATTCTCATAAATTCTTTCTGTACCTTTGCAATACACTATTACTCTCTACTCTTTACTCTCTACTCTCTACTACTACTACTACTACTGTCTATTTTCTCTACTACTGCTGAGCACTCTGCTCCTTTCTCTCCTGCTGTCTGAATCACCTGGAGTTCCTCTGAACTCCCAAGTACTTGTTGAAGTTCCTTGAGTTTGTTCCTGTTGACTGCCTGGTTGTTTGTTTGCTGTTGCTATTTTGCTGCTCTAAAACTTGCAACTGGTATGTTTTCCTAGTTAAATAGCACCCTCTTTGTTATGTGTTCACTCCTCCTCTTCTACACTTATTTACCTGTGTGTTTACTTATGCTTTCCTGCATTATGTGATTACATTCAAGCATGCTATGCCTCTTTCTTTATGTTTTCAATCAGTTATGATTTTAACCCCTTCCCCCTATTCCCTTTGTATGTGAGTATTGTCCTGAATCATGGCAGTACTTTGAATTGCTGTCTGTGATCTAGAATTAGACTCCCCTGAGTCTTTACTCAATTGCTTTCCCATTCCCTCTCCCCTTTATGTGCTGAGCCCTAATTTGGGTCTGGTGGTGTCCTAATCACCATTCAGACCTGAGTTTGACTCTCTAAGAGTCTGCTCTTATTTGTTTGAATCTAAACAAGGGGTTAGGGGTCTGCCAGTCTATACCATGGCTGGGTATGACCATCTCCTTCTGTGGTTCCTTCCTCACTTTGCACTTACTCCTAGTCCTTAAGTTTTACCCCCCTTTGGTAAGCCATTCTTAGGGACCCTGGAGTTCCCTCTGAACTTGGATGCCTGAGGGCTGGTAATTCCACATTTGCACTATTCTGTTACAATATTCACTCTTCAGAGTGTAAGCATTACCTGGGCTCTTGAAGCTCCTTGGAATTTTGAAACACTTTGAATAAGAGAAGGCCTTGGAATCTGGAATCCGGATTTGGTGAAACATATGTTATTGTATATTGAGATTGTATTAGGCAGTTTGGATCCAGCTGTGGGCCGTGATGTATTTTTTTTACTTTCTTTCTTCTGGTTCTGTAATAATTCTGTATAAAAGAACTCGGGGGTATATTAGTAAAGGGTATAGGGGGGGTTTATATCTGCTTGCATATGTTAAAGGGTAGATACCATGCCTATAGGATCAATATTGTTGTTTAATTACTTAGATATCATGCTCATAGGATTCATGTTGCAATTTAATCATTTAGATATCATGCCTATATGGTTTTAATGTTTGAACTCGACCACTTATATATCATGCCTATAGGTTTAATGCTTTAAGTCATCTAGAGATCACGTCTATAGGCTTTGCATTCTTTTTCATTCAAGCATATAGAAATCATGCCTATAGAAATGCATAAAAGATAGGCAAACAGTAGGGAAATCCAATACTCGCCTTCCTTAAACGCTTAAAAATAGTAATGAGTCAATAAAACCAAAGTAGATATCCTGCCTATAGGATCTCAAGTTCGCCTAAAGTTACATAAGTAGTAATCTGACAATTATTTTCAACGTTTTCAACAAAATTCGTCCAAACCTGTCTGCAACTTTCTAAACTTGCGTTTCTATCTCTAAAATCGTTTTTGCAACTCTTTGTCTGAACTTTTATTCATGAAGTTACTTTCAAAACAGTTTTCAAACTCCCTCTTCCTTTTATTGCACTTTACTTCTGAAAACTCTACTGTACATTTCCTTAAATAATTCTGTCGATTTTCGAAACCTTTCTGAACTTCTACAATTTTCAAGCTTCTGCTTTTCCAAACTTTTCTGCATTAGGCCCTTAATCAATAATTCGTTAAGATACTCCAATTGCTAACAATTGGATCCGAGTTGCCTAATGCAGACCTTTTATCTAATTCTATGTGTTAAACTGGTCCGTCCGCCGCTTAAGTTTTAATTTTAAGACCAAACCAGTATGTGTAAGGCATGCTAAACTAAGTGTTATCTGACTTACGGGGTTTTATGAGAGCCTTGCATGTTTTTTTGTCAACCCCCTTACTTGTTATTTGTTTTGGTTGTCGAAACTAGTATTTTGTCCTTTTAAACCCCATATATGCCGCTACCCCTTTCTTTCCCTTTAGGATTAGAAGTCCTAATACCCCGGGACTGATAGGTTAGGACGGATACTAGCATGCAATAAGTAAATGAGACTAATCGCACTTAAATACCTTAACGGGGTAGGAAGGGTAGAATATGGATATGATGATTGGTGCGTTAATATCTCGTGTGAAAATGATTGCTGGGTATTGCACCAAAGTGATCCATATTATATTTAAACCTAGGACCCATTTTTCTCCTTCTTTATTTATTGATGTTTTCTTAAATTAATGTTTTCTTCAACTAAGCTTTCTCTTTTTCAAAATCACTTGTGTCTTTATTCTTTCAAAATTTTCAACTTGTTTATACTTCCTATGTGCAAACTTTGCTTGTTTATTCCTATTCTTCTTAAAGTCACAATTAAGCACGGCTGGGAACCACACTAGTGGATCTTGAGGAGTGCCTAACACCTTCCCATCGAGATAATCTCAAGCCCTTACCCGAACTCTGGTCTTCCTTCAAAATCTTCTTATTTTCTTTAAGTGTCCTAATGCACTGTAATCATTAGGTGGCGACTCTTCAAAATCCATAACCCGATTCCTCAAAAGGGAATAAGAACTGTTTTGTCCATAATGTCGTAAACCCGATTTTGCTCCTTTGGGGGGGAGGGGGGAAGGGGCGTTGACAGTGAACTACGTTTGACTTGATCCCAAAAGGGTACGTAGGCAGCCTCTCTGAGATTCACTCATACCAAAATAAAAATCCAAAAGTCCCCAAGAAAGAGACTGGGGCAGAAGTTGTGGTTGCAGTGAGAATGATTCCGAAAGTTGTAGTTTTTAACCCATCTGAATTTTTTTTTAGCCTTTATACCCTTTCTTTCTAACCCCATCCAAAAGCCCACATTACGGTCCAAATAAAGACCTTCTGATCAGTCTTTGAGAAATGACAAGTCAACCAGGTAAAGGTAATTCATGTCTGGGGCAACACTCTGGTTCAAGCAGGAAAAATTAAAAATCAGAGAGTCTTATTGGTGAAAACCTTCACAGGCACCATAAGGTGAAGTGAGCTGAGAGAAATGAGAGAGTCTTATTGGTGAAAACCCTCACAGGCACCTTAAGGCGAACGTGAGTTAAGAAGTGAAAAAATGAGAAAGGTCTGTTGGTGGAAAACTGTTTCGAGGTACCGCAGGAATGAACAAGGTCAAAGTTTGGGTAATGTAATCAAGTGATGGAAATTCTGGGGCAACGAGGTATGGCAATTCAAAGCTAGTTAGTTGGACAGATTGGGTCGGTTAGTCCGAAATGCATGTCATGACCATTGGTACCAGTTGTCCCTGTCATATAAGTTTCTTTTTCTTCTCTTTTAAACAATCATCCGGGTTTGGATTCTTCTTATCCTTAACTCATAAAATCATTGCATTTCATTTTCTTTTGGGGGTTTTATCTGTCTAAGATGTTGAATGTCAGTTTTTTTCAATGCAAGTAGAAAGGATTTCAAAGCTCACTACCAGATTCCAGAAATGGTAAAGCACAATGTGGTCAGAGCATGTCAGCAACAACATGATGTAAAGTGGAGTATGGGAATCACCGGAAGTTTCATCGGTGGAATGATTGGGAAATGTCGTGGGAAATATAAAAGTTCAGAAAAAGGGTCAGAGGCGTGAAACAACAGTATGGGTACCGAACATTCGGGTTGTCAAAAGTCAGTCGGAAAGTCAAGCAATTCAGGGTCAGTTCGAGGAAGCCTGTCAAAACAGAGCAATGCGGCGGAAGGATTTTCAGCAAGAATGCCATCAACTAACCACCATTTTAAGCTAACAAAATTTTCTTTGATTAAAACAGGGGCAGGAAAAGTCGATTGTTTTGGGGAAATTCTCCATGAGGAAAAAAACAAGCAGTAGCTAGGTTTGACCGCAAAGTGTGGTACGATTAAAATACAAGAATATTCAGGAATAGCATAGGGGAATGAAAGTTGGTTCCAAAGTTTGCATGTGTAGGATAAAAACTCAAGTAGGAGTGGTCAGGACCTTCCTGGATAATAGGATGTAGTTTTAAAATCCTTGTAGATAGCATGAGGTAATGAGAGTAATGCCTTAGTTTCATAATTGTTAGAAGTCGTCAGGACCTTCCTGGATAATAGGACATAGTTCAAAAATCCCCGTAGATAACATGATGTAGTGAGAGTAATACCTTAGGCTCATAATCGTTAGGAGTTATCAGGATCTCCCTGGATAATATGACTTAGCTTTCAAATTCTTAGTAATAATTGGTTTATGATTCAGTAACACTCACCCACGTGCCCAACTACCAAACTGGGGTAGAAAATTTTCCTTGTTTTTGTATGTTTTGTTGAAGTCAGGAGCCCGCCTGAAGAGCATGGGAATACTTTCAAGTTCAGAAGTCAGGAGCCCGCCTGGATAGCATGGGAATATATTCAAGCGCAGCAGTTAGGAGCCCGCCTGGAGAACAAGAGAGTACAATTTAAGTTTCAGCTTTCAAATTCTTTGTTTTATCTATTTTTGAAGTCAGGAGCCCGCCTGGATAGCATGGAAATACATTTCAAGTTTGAAGTCAGGAGCCCGCCTGGAGATCAAAGGAGTATAATTTAAGTTTCATCTTTCAAATTATTTGTTTTGTCTATTTTTGAAGTCAGGAGCCCGCCTGGATAGCATGGGAATACATTTCTAGTTTGAAGTCAGGAGCCCGCCTGAATAGCATGGGAATACATTCAAGCGCAGCAGTCAGGAGCCTGCTTGGAGAACAAGGGAGTACAATTTAAGTTACAGCTTTCAAATTCTCTATTTTGTCTGTTTTGCAGTCAGGAGCCCGCTTAGAGAGCATGGGAATACATTCAAGCGCAGTAGTCAGGAGCCCGCCTGGAGAATAAGGGAGTACAACTTAATTTTTAGTTTTCAAATTCTTTATTTTGTCTATTTTGAAGTCAAGAGCCCGCCTGGAGAGCATGGGAATACTTTCAAGTTCAGAAGTCAGGAGCCCGCCTAGAGAGCATGGGAATACATTCAAGCGCAGCAGTCAGGAGCCCGCCTGGAGAATAAGGGAGTACAATTTAAGTTTTAGTTTTCAAATTCTCTATTTTGTCTGTTTTGCAGTCAGGAGCCCGCCTGGAGAACAGAGGTAGTACAATTCAAGTTTTAGTTTTCAAATTTTACCCGGTAACAAGCACCCAGTTTTCCAAATTGGGGCAGAAAGTTTTCTTTGTTTTGTCTATTTTTTTGAAGTCGGGAGACCACCTTTACAAAAAGGGAATATTTTCAAGTTCAAATTCAGCAGTCGGGAGCCCATCCGTACAACAAGGGAATACATTCATGTTCAAATTCAGCAGTCGGGAGCCTGCCCGTATAGCAGAGGAATACATTCAAGTTCAACAGTTTGAAAAGAAGGGACAACATCTCAGTTTACAATTCTTAGTGGCAACAAGGGATTTCATCAGGAGAACACAAGACAACAAGGCAACAAGAAAACACAAGACAATAAGGCAACATGAAGTACAAGAGCAAGTTTGAAGAATTTAGATAGGACTTTTGTAATTCGTAGTCATGACTTAGTTTAGTTTCTTTTTATTTTAACAAGGCGTAATAAGGGAGGTCAGCAAGCAGTAGCAGCAGCAATCGCAGTGAAATCACAGCTCCAGGTAGTCCCAGCTACCAGACATTCCCGAACTACACTGACCTGATTCCTTTTTAGCCAAGGATATGTAGGCAACCTCCGAAGCAGGGTGCAGTCAACTCTTTCAAAAATGCTTCACACAGAATGTTCAAATAGGCAAAAATCGCTCGTATTTGCTCATTTATCTTTTCCCAAAAACTCTTCATGTTTCCGAGCAAAGAGGGGCAGCTGTGAGCACGTGATTTTTTCCCTATATGTTAATTATTCCCAAAAATTCAAACAAAATGATTTCTTACTTTATTTTGCAATTTTGTGGATTTTGTGTTAACTGTTTGCATTTTATTTGTGCATTTAATTCATATGAAAAATATAAAAATACATTTGACATTAGCATTTAGGATTTAATTTAGCATTTTAGGATTAATTGAGTATTAGGTTATTTTATAGGAAAAAGGGGAAAAATTACAAAAATAGCCATCTTGCACCTTTGTTTTTAATTTGTACTTTTTGAGTTAGTTTATTAATTGTGGTAATTGTTTAGGTTTAATTAGTATTGTTGTTAAATTAGTTTGTTTTGATAAATTGATGTAGGATTCTAGTTTCAATTGTTTTGAAAAAACAAGAAGAAAAAGGAAAAAAAAAAAGAAAGGGAAAAGGAATTTAGAATTAAAGTGTTTGAGGTATATAAAAGAAAGGATTTGGGCCAATTCCTCCTATTCCTTCAAGCCCAAAGCAGATTTTGCCCCATTACCAGGCCCAAACCCCCCAGAACCCGGTCCAGCCCTCCTAGAACCAAACGACCCCATTTCATAAGGGGAGATCTTGGCCTTCCATTTAAACCCAATCCAATGGTCACAAACATTTCCCCAATTCCCTTAGTTATGTCCGAAATTCCTCTCATAAGCCTAAGAACAAACTCAGCATATCCTATCTCTCCCAAAAATATTCAACCCTAGCTCACCTCTGAGTTTCCGCCATCTCTGGCCAGTGACCAAGCTAGACCACCACCCTAAAATCCGACCATGCCACTATCACCCTTCTCTACATCCTAATCAATCACCATTTACCCAAAATATTTTCCCCAGTCGGACTCGACTTTAGTCTAAAATTGAAGAAGAAAAAATCTTTTGAAGTCCTCAGGTTTTGGGAGCGATTCGGTTCGAAATCGATATAGTTCGATTGTTCTCAAGAAGAACACCCGGTCAATATCAATTTCGGTTCGAATCGAAGACGCCGGAGTTCATTCAAGCTAGCCATTCGCTTTCTTTGTTAGGTATTTCACCTCGTCTCTGTTCTTCGCCATGTTTCCGTTTATGTTCATTTTGTCTCTTCATTCTTCTCTGTTTCATAATTGCATTCCATCATTGTCCACCTTTCCCTCTCTTGTTTTTTGTTGATTTTTTCTTTTAGCTAAAAATATCATTAAGGTCGAGTCGATTGATATAACAATTAGTATCGATTTAGGATTCGTCTAGGGTTCTGATTAATTCAGTCTTGTGTTTTGTATTGTATTCTGTCCTGTTATGATTTGTCGTTTAATTTTGTTATGCTCTGATTTTCTTTATGTTTGGTTTCGATTAAATGATTAGTGTTGTTAGGACTGTGGTTGGGTTCTCGCCTCAATTCAGCATGAATAAGTTTAGCTCAAAATTCACCACTTTATTGGTCCAAGTTCGAATTACTTGTATTTTTCTTTCTTATTTTTTGTTAATGATTTGGTGCGGTTTTTTATCTCTCTGGTTTGGGCTTTAGGTCCACCTGATGCATTCACTTGGACCTGAGCCTATGGGTCATTGGCCCATGACTCATTTGAGATCCAGAAGCTAATTTTTAGGGGTTAATTTAGGGGGGTGATGGCAGGGTATTTGAGAGATTTAACATAGGAAATAATCTCTTGGGGAGGTCACATGTGAGGAGGGATTTCAGGTTTTATCTGCGGAAGAATAGGAGGATAATTTAGGGGGGAAAATAAATGAAAAGTTCTAGAACCCTCCTGACCCATTCATGTCTATAAAAGGCATCTTATTTTCCTTCACTAACAAGTTTTGACCTCCAAAAGTTTCCCCCAAACAATACTCTTCCAGTTTCAGATCTGAAATTCAAATTTCAGATCCAAATCCTCTTCTAGTTCATAGTTCTAAAAGAAAAATACAAAAAACAAACAAAATCTAGTAGAAAAAATAAATAAATAAACCGTTTCATTTAATTTCCTCGCTAAATTCTAGTTTTGGTAGCTGATTTACATTTCTGAGTTCATTTTTGGTAATTTGAAGATTCAGAGAGTTTCTGGATTATAATTGGATCAGTTTTGGATGGGTTCGAATTGTTTTTGAGTGATTTCGAGTTGGAATTGGTTGATTGAGTCGGGTTTGGGTGTTGTTGCTGGCTATTTGTTCAAATTTCTGGGTCAATTTGATGTTGTTTTGGAGTGGATCTATCAACTCTGTTTGATTTAAACATTTCTGGATTACTGATCTTATTTCTGGGCTATTTGTGATCAACTGTGATTGCTGCTGACCTCTTCTGCTTCTTCTTAATTTCAAAATTCCAGGTACATCTAATGCTTTGAAGTTTCTCAATGTATTTGAACAATTATGAAATCAAATGACGAAGCATTGCTGCCATATGAATCTGCCTCTGTATTCCACTATTAGTTTAGCATGTAGTTGTAGATTTCAAATATGCCTTAGTATCAATTTGAACTTTTGAAACCTGTTTTGTAATTAAACTAAAGAGACTTTGAACTACTGGTTATATGATCATGAGTTTGTAAGGAACTGTATGAGTTACTTAGATTTGCTATGGTCAATCTAGTTATCTATGTCATTAACATGAAGATGAGTCTGTGATTGTAATAGTTAACTGCTGTAGCTTCCAGATCTAAAATGCTAGGGTCGTAGGAAGGCATGAAATCAGAATTGATTAACTGCACGCATGACGTGGTATAATAGCTAATCATTTTAATTAGTTAAGCTTCTCCATAACTGTTTGTGTTAATTCATAGCTCAAACGACTCCACTTGATTACTTGCTCTGAATCCAGCTATTGTATAAACGTGAAGTAAGCGTTTCAAGTCATTGTTAAATTTAGATAGTAAATGCTTAGCCTGGTCAACACATCTGGATAATGCTGGCATACTTTAATTGTGTAGCTTAGGCATAAAACTATAATCAAGTCGCTCACTATCACCTTGTGTAGCGTAATTTGAAACAAGCTTAGTAGGAGTTTGTTTTACGTGAATTGAACGCTATTGGGGATCGACAGCCCATTGCAAGTAGTGTAAGCTTCAAGGCCTTAATGAATGGCCTTTGCCTGATTCTGAATGGTCGTTTGGGGCTTGGGCCTAAGCTTGCGATTGGTCCATTTGTGCCAGATTTAGGGCTATGGTTTCCTTCATGCGGGCTGTTTTGAGCTTGTAAGCTTAAACCATAATATTCTTAAACAAAAAACAAAAATAATTAATTAGGTATTTTTAGAGACAAATCCTAAAGAAAAATCATAGTTGCTTTAGAACTACCCTTTAAATAATAAAATGAGAGGAGCCTCGTCGAACAAAACAAATAACTTGCGGGGCCCTCGATAAATGTTTACACTAAAATACTTAGACTTCGGGATGGGCGTTTAGTGAGTTTCACGACCTTCCCCAAAGATAACAACGCGATAGTCTCTTTAGGCGCGCTTTTAAAAATTTACTTTCTTAAACTCGGGTACGCATTTATGTGACCCAAATCCAAATCTCAACGGAGTCAAAATGTGTCAACAACTACGGGTGCATTGATGTGACATGGTTCGAGACACGTTTTCACAACGTTGTAATTCTTATTAAAAATAATAATAATAAAAACGGTTTCAAATTAAAAAGCACACAAGTTAGAACATGTTTTGAAATCAGATAAATCCAAATATGACAGTTGAGAGACCGTGCTAGAACCACGGAACCCAGGAATGCCTAACACCTTCTCCCGGGTTAATAGAATTCCTTACTCGGATTTATGATTCGCGGACTGTTAACAGAGTCATATTTTTCCTCGGTTTGGGATTCAACCGGTGACTTGGGACACCATTAATCTCCCAAGTGGCGACTCTGAATAAATAATAATAAATCCCGTTCCTATTGTCCTTTAAGTGAAAAAAACTCCTTTATGACCTTGTGGGTGTAGTGATAAAGGAGGTGTCATAATGCGGAGCCGTTATCCTCATCTATTTCCCGACTCAGATACTTCTTTCTTTTGTCTGTTCGAGGACAAACAGTTGTTTTAGAGGTGGAGAATGTGATGACCCAAAGGGTCATCGCCTGCTTTATCGCTCTTTCCGTGCTTTCGAGGCCTTGAAAACCTCACTTTTAGTCAGCTCGATTTGCGTGCGCAGTCTGGGCGCATAGCCGGAAAGCTTAAATGTGAAATTCTGTGAAAAGCACTAAATTTTGGTGTTAAAATGAATAAATTTGACTTCGGTCAACATTTTGGGTAAACGAACCCAGACACGCACCCGTGATTTGACGATCCCCTAGGGTCCGTGGAAAAATATGGAACTCGAGCGTATGTCCGGAATCAAAATCCGAGGTCCCGAGCCCGAGAAATGAATTTTTAAAAGAAATTGTTTTTCTGAAACTATTAAGGAAAATTGAAATGAAAATTGATTAGAACATGTTGGTATGGGACTTGTATTTTGGTTCTGGTGCCCGGTACAGGTCTTATATGTGTTGTAAGATATTTCTATGAAGTTTGGTTGAAATCGGACGTTGTTTGACGTGTTTCGGACTTATATCTCTAAAATTGAATGTTTATGAAGTTTGAAAAAAAATTAATAATTTTGAGGTTTGATTCATTATTTTGATGTTATTTTGGCGATTTGATCGCACGGTTGAGTTCGTAGGATGTTTTTGAGTTAGTGTATGAGTTTGGTTAGGAGCCTCGAGGCTCGGGAGTGTCTCGGAGGTGTCTCGGAGTGCTTTCGGCCTTAGAAAAATTGCAGAAGTTTCAGTTCTGGTGTTCTGATATCCAGTACTATGCGATCGCATAAGCCTTTCCGCGATCGCATAGGGTTAAATTCCATTTGCCCTGATTTGTTCAATGCGATCGCATATATGCTCCTGCAATCGCGTAGAGTAGCCACTCCTCGTCTTATGCTATCGCATTACCTTTCCGCGATCGCAATGTGTTAAAGCCAAAAATTCGGGATGGAGCCTGTTTTCTTCTACGCATTCATTATACTCCTTCTGCGATCGCGGTGGCCAACATTCATATCCCTATGCGATCGCATGACCTTCTTCGCGATCGCATAGAGTATTTTCTGCCCAGTTATATTATAATTTCCAGAATAGTAGCTACGGGTCTTTTACAAAAAATACACGAACTCCTTTCTTCTCCAAGCACTTAGGAGTCCATTAAAGCTCCCTTTCACCAAGACTTTGTGGGTTAGTAAATCTTAACTAGTTTCCTTCATTTTTCATCAATATCCATTGAATTCCTAAGCTTAAATCATGTAATTTAGGGTAGAAATTGGGGGAAATGGGTAGAGTTAGGGCTTTTTATATTTTTTTGATTTAGACCTCGTTTCGGGGTTGAATTTGAAAACAAAATATATATTCCGGCTCGTGGGGAAATGGATGATATGAATTTGGTCTGAACCTCGTTTTTCGACCAAGCGGGCTCGGGGTCGACCAAAACGAGGTCTAAATCAAACTCTACGCGATCACAGAAGCACATATGTGATCGCATCGAACAAATCAGGGCGCCTGGAATTTAACCCTATGCGATCGCGGAAAGGCCTATGCGATCGCATAGTACTGGATATCAGAACACCAGAACTGAAACTTCTGCAATTTTTCTAAGTCTGAAACACCTCCGAAACACCTTCGAAACACTCCCGAGCCCTCGGGGCTCCTAACCAAACACATACACTAACTCAACAACATCCTACGAACTTAACCGTGCGATCAAATTGCCAAAATAACATCAAAAACAAGGAATTAAACCTCAAAATCACTAGTTTTTCATCAAACTTCATAAACTTTCAAATTTAGAGTTTTATGTCCGAAACACGTTAAAGGACGTCTGATTTCGACCAAACTTCACAGAAATATCTTAAAACAAGTATAAGACCTATATCGGGCGCCTGAACCAAAATACGGGCCCGATACCAACACGTTCTAATCATTTTTCATTTCAAATTTCCTTAACAATTTCAGAAAAATAATTTCTTTTAAAATTCATTTCTCGAGCTCGGGAACTGGAATTTCGATTCCGGGCATACGCGAGTCCCATATTTTTCTACGAACCCTCCGAGACCGTCAAATTACGGGTCCGGGTCCGTTTACCCAAATTGTTGACCGAAGTCCAATTTATTCATTTTAACACTAAATTTTAGCATTTTTCACAGAATTTCACATTTAAGCTTTCCGGCTACGCGCCCGGACTGCACATGGAAATCGAGGCAACAAAAAATGAGGTTTTCAAGGCATCGAAAGCACGAAAAGAGAGAGAAAACAGGTGATGACCCTTTGGGTCGTCACATTCTCTACCTCTAAAACAATCGTTCGTCCTCCAACGGACAAAAGAAAGAAGTTCTTGAGTCGGGACAAAAGAAAGAAGTACTGAAGGAAAACTCTTCGACCTCAATTGTCGAACCTGCCGGTCTAGAATAGCCACCGGCTCCTCCTCATAAGGCAGATCCTTGTCCAACTAGACAGTGCTGAAATCTAACACGTGGGATGGATCGCTGTGATACTTCCGAAGCATGGACACGTGGAACACTAGATGCACGGTTAACAAGCTAGGCGGCAAGGCAAGTCTATAAGCCACTTCTCCCACACGATCGAGAATCTCAAATAGACGAATGAACCTGGGGCTAAGCTTACCCTTCTTCCTGAATCTCATCATGCCCTTCATAGGCGACACTCGGAGCAATACCCGCTCACCAACCATAAAAGCCACATCGCGAACCTTGCGATCTGCATAACTCTTCTTCCTAGACTGAGCTGTACGAAGCATATCCTAAATGATCCATACCTCATACAAGGCCTCCTGAACCAAATCCGTACCCAATAACCGAGTCTCTCCCGGCACAAACCATCGAACTAGAGACCGACATCACCCACCATACAACGCCTCATAAGGAGCCATCAGAATGTTGGATTGGTAGCTGTTGTTGTAGGCAAACTCTGCTAAGGGCAGAAACTAGTCCCACAAGCCTCCAAAATCAATGACACAAGCTCGGAGCATATCCTCTAGAATCTGAATAGTCCACTCGGACTGACCGTCAGTCTGAGGATGAAATGTTGTACTCAAATCCACCAGTGTGCCCAACTCTCGCTGAACTGCTCTCCAGAAACGCGAGGTAAACTGCGTACCCCGATCTAAAATGATAAATACCGGCATACCATGAAGACGAACTATCTCCCGGATATAGACCTCAGCTAACCTCTCGGATGAATAGGTGGCTGCAATAGAAACAAAATGCGCTGACTTGGTCAGCCTATCAACAATAACCCAAACTGCATCGAACTTCTTCCGGGTCAACGGAAGTCCAGTAACGAAATCCATGGTAATCCTTTCCAACTTCCACTCGGGAAGATCAATCCTCTGAAACAATCCACCAGGCCTCTGATGCTCATACTTAACCTGCTGACAGTTCAAGCATCGAGCCACATATGAAACAATATCTTTCTTCATTATACGCCACTAATAATGCTGCCTCAAATCCTGATATATCTTCGCGGTGCCAGGGTGAATAGAATACCAGGAACTATAGGCCTCCGCTAAGATCAACTCTCGATTACCATCAACATTGGGCACACAAACTTGCCCTTGGAATCTCAAAACACCATCAACATATATGGTCACCTTCTTGGCACCTCCACGCTGCATCGTGTCTCTCAGGACACACAAATGGGGATCATCAAACTGTCTATCACGAATACGCTCCAATAGAGAAGAACGAGCGACCGTGCAAGCTAACACTCGGCTGGGCTCAGAAATATCCAACCTCACAAGTGAATTGGCCAAGTCCTGAACATCCAAACCAAGCGGTCTCTGGCTGACCAAAATATAAGCAAGATTGTCCTTGCTGGCTGACTTTCTACTCAACACATCGGCCACCACATTTGCCTTTCCTGGGTGATACAAGATAGTAACATCATAATCTTTCAACAACTCCAACCACCTTCTCTGCCTCAAATTCAACTCCTTTTGCTTAAACATGTACTGAAGGCTCTTGTGATCAATGTACACCTTACATGTCACACCATATAGATAATGCCTCCAAATCTTCAATGCATGAACAATGGCTACCAACTCTAGATCATGAACCTAATAATTCTTCTCGTGGATCTTCAATTGCCTCAAAGCATAGGCAATGACTCTGCCATCCTGCATTAATATTGTACCAAGCCCAATACGGGAAACATCATAATAGACTGTATAAGGCCTTGAACCTGTGGTCAAAACCAAAACTGGTGCCGTAGTCAGAGCTGTCTTGAGATTCTGGAAGCTCGTCTCACACTCGTCTGACCATCTGAACAGGGCACCCTTCTGGGTCAATCTGGTCATCGGGGCTACAATAGATGAAAATCCCTCCACAAACTGACGATAGTAGCCTGCCAACCCTAAGAAACTCCGAATCTCTATAGTTGATGTTGGTTGAGGCCAGTTCTTGACTACCTCAAGCTTCTTCGGATCCACCTGAATACCCTCTGATGATACAACATGACCTAGAAACGCAACCAAACTCAACCAAAACTCACACTTTGAGAACTTAGCATATAATTGACTATCCTTTAGAGTCTGAAGAACCACTATGAGGTAATGCTCGTGCTCCTCCTGGCTGTGGGAGTGTATCAGAATATCATCAATAAAGACTATCACGAACAAGTCCAAATAAGGCTTGAACACTCGGTTCATCAACTCTATAAACGCTGCTGGGGCATTGGCCAACCCAAACGACATGACCAAGAACTCATAATGCTCGTACCGAGTGCGGAAAGTTGTCTTAGGGACATCGGATTCCCTAATCCTCAACTTATGGTAGCCAGATATCAAGTCTATCTTTGAAAATGCCTTAGCGCCTTGAAGCTGGTTGAATAAATCGTCAAGCTTCGGTACCAGATACTTATTCTTGATCGTCACCTTTTTTAATTGCCGCTAGTCAATGCACATCCTCCCATCCTTTTTCTTCACAAATAATACCGGTGCACCCCAAGGCGAAACGTTGGGTCTAATGAAACCCTTATCAAGCAAATCCTGCAACTGGTCTTTTAACTCTTTGAACTCTGGTGGGGCCATGCGATACGGCAGAATGGAAATGGGTTGAGTACCCAGAGCCAGATCAATACAAAAGTCAATATCCCTGTCGGTCGGCATACCCAGCAGGTCTGAAGGGAAAACCTCAGGGAACTCTCGGACAATGGGAACAGAATCAATAGAAGGGACCTCTGCGCTGGAATCGCAAACAGACGCCAGATAAGCAACACCCCTTCTCGACCATGCGTCGAGCCTTCACATATGAGATAACACTGCGAGTGGTATGACCTGGGGTCCCTCTCCACTCCAAACAGGGCAAATCTGGTAAAGCTAAGGTCATAGTCTTGGCATGGTAATCCAAGATAACATGATTCGGGGACAACCAATCCATCCCTAATATGACATCGAAGTCGACCATGTCTAAGAGCAACAAATCAACACGGGTCTCGAGACCCCCAAACGCTACAACACAGGAATCATGAACTCAGTCGACCACAATAGAATCACCCACCGGTGTAGACACATAAATAGGAATACTTAATGTATCACTACGCATGACCAGATACAGTGCAAAATAAGATGACACATATGAATACGTAGACCCAGGGGTCAAATAGCACTAAAGCATCTCTATCACAAACTAGAATAGTACATGTAATGACTGCATCTGTAGGTTCAGTCTCTGGCCTGGCTGGAAGAGCATAACACTGGGACTAGGCCCCACCTCCCTGAACAACCTCTCTAGGATGGCCGGCTGCTGGCTGGCCTCCACATTTGGTGGCCTGAGCTCCACCTCTATGACCTCTACCTCCACCTCTAACACCTCTAACCCCGCCCCTAGCTGACTGGGAGAGCTGCAGAACAACTGGTTCCTGAACCATAGCACGAGAACCATAATATGAAGAACTGCTCGAAGCTCGAGGTCAATACCTAGCAATGTGCCTCGCGTCTCCACAAGTAAAATAAGCCCTCGGCTGCTGGGGCTGGCGACCCTGGAAACTCTGGAGCGGTGGTGCACTAATAGGTGCTGATGGTGCACTATAAAGCTACTGGTCAGAATAATGTGGCTGAGAACCACGACCACCGGAAGTACCATGAGAGACCTGGAGAGCTGACTGAAAGGGCTTAGGAGGATGACCTCTACCATAAGAATCTCTACCTCTAGACGAGGTACTACTGAATCTGCCTGAATGACGGGGCCTCTTATCTGACCCATGACCGACTCCCTGTGACAGAGCCATCTCAACTTTGCAGGCTGCATTGGCTGCCTCCTGAAAAGTGATCTCACTCCCGGTCTCCGTATCCATCTGGAGATGAATCGGCTAGATCAAACCCTCAACAAACCTCCTTACCCTCTCTCTCTCGGTGAGGAGTATCGCCAGAGCATGACGAGCTAGATCAATGAACCTTGTCTCATACTGTGTGGCCATCGTGGAACCCTGTTGGAGGCGCTCAAACTGCCTCCAAAGAGCCTCTCTCTGAGTAATGGGGAGAGAATTCTCCATAAACAACTCTGAAAACTACTCCCAAGTAAAATATGGCGACCCTGCTGGCCTGGCTAAGCAATAATCTCTCCACCAAGTCTTGGCGGATCCAGATAGGTGAAAGGTGGCAAAATCGACCCCATTGTTCTCAACAACACCCATGTTCCGAAGAACCTCGTGGAAACTATATAAAAAATCCTGGGGATCCTCTGAAGAAGCACCACTGAATGTGGTAGTGAAGAGCTTGGTTAATCTATACAATCTCTACAGAGCATCTGTGGACATTGCCGCACTATCGCCGGCCTGAGCCACTATACCTGGCTGAACTGTAATAACTGGCTGCACCACTGGAACCTGAACTTGGGGTGCTACCTACTCCGGAGTACGTTTAGCAGGAGTCTGAACCTCTCATCCATCCTGAGCAATGACTGGTGCTACTAGAAGCAATCCCACTCGGGTGACACTCTCTATGAGGCCTACTAATCTTACTAGAGTGTCCTGAAGAACTGGGTTGGCTATAAACCCCTATGGGACCTGAGCCGGGCCTACCGGAGCTGCTGATGCTAGAACCTCCTCCTCATAATTAATCTGAGGCTCCGCCATTGGGGCTGCTGCTGGGGGCTGAGCTCTGCCCCTGCCTAAGCCTCTGGTACGGCCTTGGCCTTGTCCTCTGCCCCTTGTGGGAGCTGCTGCTGGGGGCTTGGGCTGTTGAGCGGTAGAAGAGGAAGCGTGTGTTCTCGCCATCTCGAAAGAACAAAGTAGAAAGACAATCAGTATTTGAGAAATAGAACCGTACGACAAGAAAGAACAAATGTGAAGTTTTTCCTAACTCTTTAGCCTCTGAGGGATAAATACAGACGTCCTCGTACCGATCCCTCAGACTCAACCAATTTGTCCGTGAGTTGTGAGACCTATGTAACTTAGTTCTTTGATACCAACTTGTCATGACCCAGATTAAACCCTTGGGGGTCGTGATGGCGCCTATTAATAGGAGCTAGGCAAGCCAAATTTAATTACCTTTTTCACAGTTAATAATGAAAACGTAAAACATTTGAATTTAAATATTAAAGCGGAAGACTTAACAGCAGAGGAAACCGAATACGACTGCGAAAGTTCAACATAATACTCTACCCAAAGCCTGTTGTCACATAACTCATGAACCACTAAGATTTTTCTAAATACAATGTTTGAAAGAAGTTATAAAATATTTATCTAGAATACAAGAGATAACAACTGAAAAGCAAGATAAAGGAGACGACGACCCGCGGACGCCTGCGAGACTACCTCGGTATCTCTCTATGGACTGAAGGCGTGCTCCCGATCTACTGCTGCTGCCGTCCAAAGTCTGGATCTGTGCAAAATAGCACAGAGTGTAGAATCAGTATAACCGACCCCATGTGCTGGTAAGTGCCTAGCCTAATCCTAGCGAGGTAGTGACAAGGCTAGGACCAGACTCCAGATAAACCTGTGCAGTTATATATATACACACACACACACACAAATACAACAAAGAAGCAACAGAGCTAAAAAATTAAAGTTGGGAAGGGGAAACATGCTTCGGGGTAGCGGATGAAAAATAGATCTCAGGGATAATATCGAAATACTACGATTTAATCTCTAACACGGAATAAAAGCATAAAGACAACTATCATTCTTTAAGTTTCAACTCGTTTCAGGCGTGCAACCCGATCCCATTTCTCATATGTCGTGGTAGTCATACCACCCGCTCCCATCTCATCATATCATGTGGTAGGCGTACCACCCGCTCCCATTTCATAATATCATGTGGTAGGCGTACCACCCGCTCCCTTTTCATAAATATTGTGGTAGGCGTACCACCCGCTCCCTTCTCATCAATCCAACACAATATTTCAAAGAGAATCCCAACAAGAGAGCAAGATAATATAACGATTTACCCTACAAGGGTACAAGATAACATAATGATTTCCTAGCAAGGGTACAAGATAATATAATGATTTCCCGGCAAGGGAACAAGAATGTCAAATCAACTATCCCGGCAAGGGAGATTCAGTTATAAACAACCTTATTCAATTTCTACTTATCAAAATTTACACTAATACTCAGTCATAACGAAAATCCATGGAAATAACTAATTACTTACTCAACATCAAAGATTATCAAATCAAGTTCTCATAGGAGCAAGTAAGAATACAACAATTTAGCAATTTAGGACTCACGGTCATGCTCGACACCAACGTATAGATACTCGTCACCATGCCTATACGTCGGACACAACACAAAACAAGTAGCAAGTATGACTCAACTCATTATCCCTCAAGCTAGGTTAGACCGAACACTTACCTCAAACTTCCACGGCCAAATCAATCAACAACAACCGCTTTCCCTCTCGAATTCGGCTCCAACTCAATCAAATCTATGCAATAATGACTTTAGAATATCAATATAAGCTAAACAATCAAACCCAATGCCAAAATATAGATTTCCAAGTTTTTTTTCCAAAATTCCAAAAATCGACCATGGGCCCGCTTGGTCAAAACATGAGGTTCGGACCAAATTCATATCACCCATTCCACCACGAGCCCGAATATGCATTTTGTTTTCAAATTCGACCCCAAAATGAGGTCTAAATCAAGAAAAATTAAAAAGCCCTAACTCTACCCAATTCCCCCAATTTCCACCCTAAATTACATAATTTAGGCCTAAGATTTCAATAGAAGATTATGGAAAATGAAGAAAACGAGTTAAATAATACTTACCCAAGAAGCTTTGGTGAAGAAGTGCTCTAAAAATCGCCTAGAGCTTTGGAGAAGAAAGGGTTCGTGTATTTGGTGGAATTTTCCCGACTGTTCTGTTTTTGGGAATTTTAAATAACTGGGCAAAATTTCCCTTCGCGTTCGTGGGAAGAGGGTCGCGTTCACGAAGGGTTGACTCAATAGACCATCGCGTTCGTGATGTGAGGGACGCGAACGCGAAGTGAAAGACTGGGGGGTCCAGGGGATTGGCCTTCGCGAACGCGTTGTACTACACGCTGACGCGATGAAGGGATGTTGGGAACTACACGAACGCGAGGACTCGAACGCGAACGTGAAGAGGAAAGAAGGCTAAGCCCCCAGGGTCACTTCACCCTACGCGAACATGATGAAGGAGAATTGGAGAGCTTCGCGAACGCGAAGTAGGCATCTCGAACGCGAAGAAGGAATTGTCTGCAACAGCTGAAACCCATTTTCTACAACTTTTCTAAGTCCGTAACCACTCCGAAACACTCCCGAGCCCTCGGGGCTCTGATCCAAACACATACACTAACTCAACAACATCCTACAAACTTAACCGTGCGATCAAATCGCCAAAATAACATCAAAAATAAGGAATTAAACCTCACAATCACTAGTTTTTCATCAAACTTCATAAACTTTCAAATTTAGAGTTTTAAGTCTGAAACACGTTAAACGACATCCGATTTCGACCAAACTTCACAGAAACATCTTAAAACATGTATAAGACCTGTAACGGGCGCCAAAATAAAAAATACGGGGCCGATACCAACACGTTCTAATCAATTTTTATTTCAAATTTCCTTAACAATTTCAGAAAAAACAATTTCTTTTCAAAATTCATTTCTCGGGCTCGTGACCTCAGATTTCAATTCCGGGCATACGCTCGAGTCCTCTATTTTTCTATGAACCCTCCGGAACCGTCAAATCACGGGTCCGGGTCTGGGTCCGGGTCCGTTTACCTAAAATATTGACCGAAGTCCAATTTATTTATTTTAACACCAAATTTTAGCATTTTTCACAGAATTTTGCATTTAAGCTTTCCGGCTATGCGCCCGGACTGCTCACGCAAATCGAGGTGGCTAAAATGAGGTTTTCAAGGCCTTAGAACCACAAAAAAAGAGAAAAAAGGTGATGACCCTTTGGGTCGTCACATTTTGTTCGTACCAATATCATCTCATTATATAAAAAATATTATTATGATTTTCGATGTGTACAATACCTTTATAAAATATAGTTGCCGCCTTTTTAATATCAAATTGTCTAATCAACTCATCTTTACTACAACACACTATAAATATCTCATTTTATATTGCGCATAATATTTTTTTCATTAGTAGTCAATTGCCAAATTAAAAGTTGAACATCTAACATTTTAGTTGTTAAAAAAAATAAAAAAAAATTGATATTTCAAACAGGATTAAAATGCCAAGGTTCAGTTGGACTCTCATTTTAATATGCGTAAGATTTTTTTCATTAGTAGAATCAATACCAAATTAAAAGTTGAGCATCTAACATTTTACTTGCTAAATTCTCTCAAATAAAAATTAGAAAAAAATGATTTCAAGAACTTTTGAAAATTAGAAAAAAAATAAAAATTACACATGCTAAGGCTTAGTTGTGACTTCAAAAACTTAAAGGAATACAAATTTTGAAAAATAAAATAGAAGTCTAAAGTAAGAAAATAATTATTTTTTCTGATTTAAAATACTCTTACAAGCTTTAATTTTTAAAATTGGGCTCGGGCTCTGCATGAGCGAAAGTAAGTAGTGGTACTTAGAAAAGAAGTAGGGCTAGGAGGCACTGGAATTTCTACTGTCCCTTCTAGCATCAGTACAACTTTCTTCATTGAAGGGCGAAGTGATGGTTCGTCTTGAATGCACCGGATGCTTATTTTCACCACTCTTTCGAATTGTCTTCTCTCAACCTCCTCGTCCCCGACCAGTTTTCCTAGCTCTCCTGCCTCAAAGTAGCTGTAAACCCAGTGCTCAAGATTCGATTCATCTTTACCAAGGCTCCAATCGACACACTTCCGCCAACAGATCAATTCCAATAGAACAATACCAAAACTGTAAACATCTGCTTTCATTGTCACTACAGTTTTCAGTGCCATTCTGGTGCAACGTAGCCTCTTGTCCCTCTTACCCCAATGTAGGTTCTTGTTTGATCTTTCTTTAAGAGCTTGGCCATTCAAAGTTAGATATTTTAGCACAAAAATTATCATCCATGAGTATGTTCTAAGACTTTATGTAATGACCCGACCGGTCGTTTTGAGTACTAGTGCTCCGTTCAGCAGTCAGAGGCCATGAACAACTTCATTTCAGGTATTATGACTTGTACGCGTGGTCGGAATTGAATTTCGAGAAGTCTAGAGTTGATTTGGGAAGAGAATTCTCATTTTAGAAGATTAAAGTTGAAAGAATGAACTATGATTGAATTTTGAGTAAACGACCTTGGAATCGGGATCTGAAGGTTCCAGCAGGTTCATATGATGATTTCGGACTTGGGCGTATGCCTGGTGCGGGTTTTGGATAACCCAGGAGTGTTTTGGTGTCTATTATGGAAGTTAGCATTTTAGAAGAAATTTCATAAGTTTGGCTTGGAGTGTATTTCGGTGTTATCGATGTCCGTTTGGGATCCTGAGACTGTGAATAGCTCCGTATAGTGATTCTGGAGTTGGGGGTGCGATCGGAAGTGAATTCGGAGGTCCGTAGACCATTTTGAAGCCATTTGGCTAAAGATAGAAAGTTGAAGGTTTTTGGAGAGTTTGACCGGGGGGTTGAATTTTTTATATCGGGGTCGGAATCAAATTCCAGAAGTTGGAGTAGGTTCGTAATGTCAAATATGACTTGCGTGCAAAATTTGAGGTCAATCGGACGTGATTTAGTAGGTTTAAACGTCGGAAATAGAAGTTGGAAAGTTCAAAGTTCATAAAGCTTAAATTGGGGTGTAATTCATGAATCTAGCGTTGTTTGATATGATTTGAAGCCTCGAGCAAGTCCGTGATGTGTTATGGGATTGGTTGGTAGGTTTGGTTGTGGTCTCGGGGGGCCTCAGGGTGAGTTCGGGTGGCCAAACGGAGGGTTTTTGGACTTATGAAATTTTAGGCCTGCTTCTTCTGGTATTTTCGCTTCTGCGGTTTTGGAGCCGCAGAAGCGGAACCGCAGAAGCGGAAAGTGGAAGTTTGGCCAGGAACCGCAGAAGCGAACGAGTGGCCGCAGAAGCAAACGAGTGGCCGCAGAAGCGGTTTTGGACGAAGGCTTGGGGGATCGCAGATGTGGTCAAGGCTCCGTAGAAGCGGGACCACATCTGCAGAGGTGAGGTCGCAGAAGCGAAAAATGGGGCCAAGCCCAGGACCGCAAAAGCGGCCAAGAATCTGCAAAAGCGGAACCGCATATGCGGTTATATTTCCGCAAAAGCGGAAACCACTGAAGGCGGTGGACTTCATTTATTCGGGCTCAATGTCATGTTTTGCTCATTTCTCACTTCATGGGGAGATTTTTGGAGAGCTTCAAGGAGGGTTTTCTCCATCAATGTTAAGGTAAGCTACTACTACTTATTCCCAAGTTAAATGCAAGACTTTACCATAGAATTGGACATGAGAATTAGAGTAAATATTGGGGTTTTGGTTGGAAACTTAGAAAATTTCAATCTTGGATTTTAAACACGATTTTGAGTATCTAATTAGGAGAAAATTATATATTTGAGTTCCTAAGGTCATGGGTAACCTTTATCTTCGAAAAATTTCGGATTTCGGGCACGTGGGCCCGAGGGCATTTTGGTCAACTTTTCGTTCGGGGTTAGGAATTGTTATGAATTGAGTTGTAAAGTATAGTTAAGCATATATTAATGGATTTGTATGATCATTGGATAGTTTTGGTGCGTTGTGCGTTGGTTCAAGCTTTCGGAAGGATGTAGAATGCCGGTTGCGAGTCTTCGGAGCGAGGTGAGTCTCCTTTCTAATCTTGTGAGGGGGAATTTACCCCATAGGTGAAGTAATTGATTATGTTCTCCTATTTGTGGGGGCTACGTACGCACGAGGTGACGAGAGTCCGTGCGTAGCTACTATTATGCCATTGTCCAGGTAGTTAGGGCCCAAAAGCATGTGTACGTGGATTAATTGTGAACACATTGGAAGCTTGAATTTCTTAACTCACATCGAATTAGTAAGTAAATTCCTAAAAGGATTAAACTTCATCTCTTAAATGGTTAAAGGAGAATTGGTTTTATTTGAATAAATATTCCCCGATAAGTTCTTATTTGACTGATTGAGCATGTACTTAATGTGTGTCTGCATCGCATGGATGATTCGCGAGCAGGACATGTGTTTAATTATGGAATGGGCCGAACGCCTTGGTGATAATAGATGCATCTATGGTTCGTGCCGCTCGACCCTCGGCAGTGCCCAATTTACATTCTGTTGGAGCGGGTCGTCAACCTCGGCATGGTTTGCGCATGTTTATCTGTTACTTGAAAATTTGTAAATGTGGAATTGGCCCTACGTGGCTTGATATGAACTAATAAAATAATAAAGAATAAACCTTAGGAGCCCTTGATTTATTATTGGAGGTGTTTACCTGTTTTCTGGCTTCACAACTTGAACTTCTATATAAATCCATGATTTTCCTCGCACTTATAGAATATTGCTAATT